>CAUYEI010000001.1:0-62297 GCA_963572285.1 Caenorhabditis drosophilae
CGTGAAAATGGTCGAAAAAAAAATTATGCCCAAAAAATCGAAAAAAAACGCGTTTTTTGAAGCTGGTGAAAATTTTAGAAGGAAAACTTTTGTTCTCGTGTCAAAAATCAAAAAGAGACGTGCAAAAGACGTCGATTAAAAAAAAAATTAGCTTCTCATGTTGAGTTTGAGCCGACTTACGGCTTGTAAAAGTTTTGGCCTCTTCAAGCCGGCATAACTTGGCTCAAAATCAATATTTTTTTTCGATTAAAAAACGAATCGATAGACATTAAAACAATGAACATTTTGCGCCAAGCAACTATGTTGATTAAATTAACGTGCTTTGAGCTAGAAGCGTTCAAAAAATTCAAAGTGATTTTTGAAGGTGATGGTTTCAACCGGCCATTAGTTTCTGTCGCGGAATAGATGCGGAATAAAAAGTTGTCCTAAGAATGTTTTAACCTCATGACGATCTGCAACTGGCGCAACGTCGAAAAACCTATTTTTGTTGATAACTCATTTTTGGTTAAAAATTACCCCCCCTAAACCGGGTACCAAACGAAATGATTTAAAAAATGAGGTAGAGCTCTAGAAAAAATGATCTCAATTGAAACAAGTTGAAGGCATGAAAATTGGGTTTGAAAATTTTTTAAAACGCAAAAACGCGAATATTTATGGTCAAATTTTTCTACGTTGTCCTAAAACTCTGAAACCAATTTTTTTGAATTCAGCATGCAATTGCGCATCGACATGTGCTATTCAATTTGAGCTAGCTTTTTTAGTTAAGCCAGAAATGCTCCTTCGTAAAAACATTAAATGTGAAATATTTCGAAAACTCGCAAAAATCATGATGTCTCATTAAGTGCACTAGATTCAGCTAAAAATTTGCTTTAAGATGATATTTTAGTTAATAACAAAAGCTTTTGTTAAATAGGATTTGTGTCGGTTTGAAAAATTGCCAAAAATTCTGAAATTTCAGTAGATGTGTCCCACCAAAAAAAGGGGTAGGGGCGGAGTCAAGGCGCGATGTCGGGCGAACATTTTATTGAGGTGAGATGAAATGAACCAAATTTTTGGTTCAATTACCCAAGTTTGAGGTAAATGAAAAAAAATTTTTTTCAATTAAACCACCACCACCACACATTTTTAGACCCAAATTGGTGACATTTTTAAGTCATGTTTTGCATGTAATTTTGATAAATATTTAGTGATATTTTAAGGCATTTTTGGTCGAATTTTTAGCCTATTTTTACCCAATTTTGACCATATTTTAAGGCATTTTTGGTCAAATTTTTAGTCAATTTTGGACATATTTTTACCCAATTTTGACCATATTTTAAGGCATTTTTGGTCAACTTTGGCAATATTTTAAGGCACATTTTGACCAAATTTTGGCCATATTTAATCAAAGTTTGAGCCATTGTTTGGCCACATTTTAAGACACATTTTGGTCATTTTTTGCTTTATAAAAAGCGACAAGCCATTCTTTCTAATAGGCTTAGGTTTGGGGTTGTTGAAAACGAGGACATTTTTGTTCAACAACTGACGACGACATAGCGCTAGTTGAACATTTCAATCAGCTTGAACATAGGAGTATTCTCTCCAGACCTAAATCTGTTTTTTGGAAGAGGTTTCTCTTCCAAAACCAAAAAAAATGACCTATTTTTACATGATTTTTGCGTTTTTCTCAAAAACTAGACATTTTCATGAGTTCTAAATAGGCGCATTCGATTCAGCGTCAAAAAATACATCAGAAAACACACAACATCAATAAAATAGGCAAAAAAAAAGTTTAGGCTTAACCTTAGGCTTAAGCTTAGCCTTAGGTTAATACCAGCCTTGGCTGGTATATTTAGGTCTGGGCGTTTTGGGTTTTTTTCGATTTTTGAGCTGAAATTTGGTTTGTAGATAGCCCTATGAGAAATATTTAGAGCCGCAACATATGAGCCCATCAGGTCTAAAACGGGCCGAGTTCTATCGGTCCAAAGTTGACGTTTTTTGACATACATTTGTTATTTATTTTTTTTCAAGCAAACTTACGAAGCTGAAAATTTGTGTCAAGACTAAACCAATAGTGAGGATTTTGGTGAGCTAATTGATTTTTGTGAAAAAATTTGGTTTCATATCGAATTTGAAAAAAAAAATTTTCAAACGGTTTTCCTGAAAAAGTGTACCGTTAATTTTTTTTTGGTGTCAAGAGAAAAAAGTTGCTAAATGAACTGAAGTTTATTTGTTATGGATGCGGACCTCGTGAAAATCCGCCGGAAAAAAGTTATGGTCAAAAAATCGAAAAAAAACGCGTTTTTTGAAGCTGGTGAAAATTTTAGAAGGAAAACTTTTTTTCTTGTGTTGAAAATCAAAAAGAGACGTGCAAAAGACGTCGATTAAAAAAAAAATTAGCTTCTCATGTTGGGTTTGAGCCGACTTAGAGCTTGTCAAAGTTTTGGTTTTTTCAAGTCAGCATAACTCGGCTCAAAATCAATATTTTTTTTTGATTAAAAAAACCAATCGATAGACAATTAAACAATTAACATTTTTTGCCAAACAACTATGTTGATTAAATCAACGTGCTTTGAGCTAGAAGCGTTCAAAGTGAGAAAAGTGATTTTTGAAGGTGATACTTTTGTGTGGCCACTAATTTGACTTCAGAATTAGATGCAGGACTAAAAGTTGTCCTAACAATGTTTAAACCTCATGCCGGTCCGTTGAGTGCGCAACGTCGCAAAATCAACTTTTGTTGATAACTTTTTTTTGGTTGAAAATTACCCCCCCTAAACCGGGTACCAAACGAAATGAAAAATAAAATGAGTTAGAGCTCTAGAAGAAATGAATTTAATTGAAGCAAGTTGAAGGCGTGAAAATTGGGTTTGAAAATTTTTTAAAACGCAAAAACAGGGTTTTAGACCAAGCGAAATTTTTCTACGTTGTTCTAAAACTCTGAAACAATTTTTTTTGACATCAGCATTCAATTGCGCATCGACATGTGTTATTCAATTTGAGCTAGCTCATTTGGTTAAGCTGAAAAAATTCCTTCGTAAAAATTTTAAAATTGAAATATTTTGAAAACTAGCAAAAATGATGATGTCTCGTTAAGTGCATTAGATTCAGCTAAAAATTTCCTTTAAGAACCGCGTTTAGTTGATAACAAAAGCTTTTGTTAAAAAGGATTTGTGTCGGTTTGAAAATTTTGCAAAAATTCTGAAATTTCAGTAGATGTGTCCCACCGAAAAAAGGGGTAGGGGCGGAGTCAAGGCGCGATGTCGGGCGAACGATTTATTGAGGTGAGATGAAATGAACCAAATTTTTGGTTCAATTACCCAAGTTTGAGGTAAATGAAAAAAATTTTTTTACAATTAAACCACCACTACCACACATTTTTAGACCCAAATTGGTGACATTTTGAAGTCATGTTTTGCATGTAATTTTGATAAATATTTAGTGATATTTTAAGGCATTTTTGGTCAAATTTTTAGCCAATTTTGGACATATTTTGACCATATTTTAAGGCATTTTTCGTCATATTTTAAAGCATTTTTCGTCAAATTTTTAGCCAATTTTGGCCATATTTTAATCAATATTTGGTCATATTTTAAGGCATTTTTCGTCATATTTTAAAGCATTTTTCGTCAAATTTTTAGCCAAATTTTTGCCATATTTAATCAATGTTTGAGCCGATGTTTGGCCATATTTTAAGACACATTTAGTCATTTTTTGCTTTATAAAAAGCGACAAGCCATTCTTCCTAATAGGCTTAGGTTTAGGGTTGTTGAAAACGAGGACATTTTTGTTCAACAACTGACGACGACATAGCGCTAGTTGAACATTTCAATTAGCTTATACATAGGAGTATTCTCTCCAGACCTAAATCTGTTTTTTGGAAGAGGTTTCTCTTCCAAAACCAAAAAAAATGACCTATTTTTACATGATTTTTGCGTTTTTCTCAAAAACTAGACATTTTCATGAGTTCTAAATAGGCGCATTCGATTCAGCGTCAAAAAATACATCAGAAAACACACAACATCAATAAAATAGGCAAAAAAAAAGTTTAGGCTTAACCTTAGGCTTAAGCTTAGCCTTAGGTTAATACCAGCCTTGGCTGGTATATTTAGGTCTGGGCGTTTTGGGTTTTTTTCGAATTTTGAGCTGAAATTTGGTTTGTAGATAGCCCTATGAGAAATATTTAGAGCCGCAACATATGAGCCCATCAGGTCTAAAACGGGCCGAGTTCTATCGGTCCAAAGTTGACGTTTTTTGACATACATTTGTTATTTATTTTTTTTCAAGCAAACTTACGAAGCTGAAAATTTGTGTCAAGACTAAACCAATAGTGAGGATTTTGGTGAGCCAATTGATTTTTGTGAGAAAAATTTTTTTCATATCGAACTTGAAAAAAAAAATTTTCAAACGTTTTTTCTGAAAAAGTGTACCGTTAATTTTTTTTTGGTGTCAAGAGAAAAAAGTTTCTAAATGAGTTGAAATTTATCGCCTATAGACCCGGACCTCGTGAAAATGGTCGAAAAAAAAATTATGCCCAAAAAATCGAAAAAAAACGCGTTTTTTGAAGCTGGTGAAAATTTTAGAAGGAAAACTTTTGTTCTCGTGTCAAAAATCAAAAAGAGACGTGCAAAAGACGTCGATTAAAAAAAAAATTAGCTTCTCATGTTGAGTTTGAGCCGACTTACGGCTTGTAAAAGTTTTGGCCTCTTCAAGCCGGCATAACTTGGCTCAAAATCAATATTTTTTTTCGATTAAAAAACGAATCGATAGACATTAAAACAATGAACATTTTGCGCCAAGCAACTATGTTGATTAAATTAACGTGCTTTGAGCTAGAAGCGTTCAAAAAATTCAAAGTGATTTTTGAAGGTGATGGTTTCAACCGGCCATTAGTTTCTGTCGCGGAATAGATGCGGAATAAAAAGTTGTCCTAAGAATGTTTTAACCTCATGACGATCTGCAACTGGCGCAACGTCGAAAAACCTATTTTTGTTGATAACTCATTTTTGGTTAAAAATTACCCCCCCTAAACCGGGTACCAAACGAAATGATTTAAAAAATGAGGTAGAGCTCTAGAAAAAATGATCTCAATTGAAACAAGTTGAAGGCATGAAAATTGGGTTTGAAAATTTTTTAAAACGCAAAAACGCGAATATTTATGGTCAAATTTTTCTACGTTGTCCTAAAACTCTGAAACCAATTTTTTTGAATTCAGCATGCAATTGCGCATCGACATGTGCTATTCAATTTGAGCTAGCTTTTTTAGTTAAGCCAGAAATGCTCCTTCGTAAAAACATTAAATGTGAAATATTTCGAAAACTCGCAAAAATCATGATGTCTCATTAAGTGCACTAGATTCAGCTAAAAATTTGCTTTAAGATGATATTTTAGTTAATAACAAAAGCTTTTGTTAAATAGGATTTGTGTCGGTTTGAAAAATTGCCAAAAATTCTGAAATTTCAGTAGATGTGTCCCACCAAAAAAAGGGGTAGGGGCGGAGTCAAGGCGCGATGTCGGGCGAACATTTTATTGAGGTGAGATGAAATGAACCAAATTTTTGGTTCAATTACCCAAGTTTGAGGTAAATGAAAAAAAATTTTTTTCAATTAAACCACCACCACCACACATTTTTAGACCCAAATTGGTGACATTTTTAAGTCATGTTTTGCATGTAATTTTGATAAATATTTAGTGATATTTTAAGGCATTTTTGGTCGAATTTTTAGCCTATTTTTACCCAATTTTGACCATATTTTAAGGCATTTTTGGTCAAATTTTTAGTCAATTTTGGACATATTTTTACCCAATTTTGACCATATTTTAAGGCATTTTTGGTCAACTTTGGCAATATTTTAAGGCACATTTTGACCAAATTTTGGCCATATTTAATCAAAGTTTGAGCCATTGTTTGGCCACATTTTAAGACACATTTTGGTCATTTTTTGCTTTATAAAAAGCGACAAGCCATTCTTTCTAATAGGCTTAGGTTTGGGGTTGTTGAAAACGAGGACATTTTTGTTCAACAACTGACGACGACATAGCGCTAGTTGAACATTTCAATCAGCTTGAACATAGGAGTATTCTCTCCAGACCTAAATCTGTTTTTTGGAAGAGGTTTCTCTTCCAAAACCAAAAAAAATGACCTATTTTTACATGATTTTTGCGTTTTTCTCAAAAACTAGACATTTTCATGAGTTCTAAATAGGCGCATTCGATTCAGCGTCAAAAAATACATCAGAAAACACACAACATCAATAAAATAGGCAAAAAAAAAGTTTAGGCTTAACCTTAGGCTTAAGCTTAGCCTTAGGTTAATACCAGCCTTGGCTGGTATATTTAGGTCTGGGCGTTTTGGGTTTTTTTCGAATTTTGAGCTGAAATTTGGTTTGTAGATAGCCCTATGAGAAATATTTAGAGCCGCAACATATGAGCCCATCAGGTCTAAAACGGGCCGAGTTCTATCGGTCCAAAGTTGACGTTTTTTGACATACATTTGTTATTTATTTTTTTTCAAGCAAACTTACGAAGCTGAAAATTTGTGTCAAGACTAAACCAATAGTGAGGATTTTGGTGAGCCAATTGATTTTTGTGAGAAAAATTTTTTTCATATCGAACTTGAAAAAAAAAATTTTCAAACGTTTTTTCTGAAAAAGTGTACCGTTAATTTTTTTTTGGTGTCAAGAGAAAAAAGTTTCTAAATGAGTTGAAATTTATCGCCTATAGACCCGGACCTCGTGAAAATGGTCGAAAAAAAAATTATGCCCAAAAAATCGAAAAAAAACGCGTTTTTTGAAGCTGGTGAAAATTTTAGAAGGAAAACTTTTGTTCTCGTGTCAAAAATCAAAAAGAGACGTGCAAAAGACGTCGATTAAAAAAAAAATTAGCTTCTCATGTTGAGTTTGAGCCGACTTACGGCTTGTAAAAGTTTTGGCCTCTTCAAGCCGGCATAACTTGGCTCAAAATCAATATTTTTTTTCGATTAAAAAACGAATCGATAGACATTAAAACAATGAACATTTTGCGCCAAGCAACTATGTTGATTAAATTAACGTGCTTTGAGCTAGAAGCGTTCAAAAAATTCAAAGTGATTTTTGAAGGTGATGGTTTCAACCGGCCATTAGTTTCTGTCGCGGAATAGATGCGGAATAAAAAGTTGTCCTAAGAATGTTTTAACCTCATGACGATCTGCAACTGGCGCAACGTCGAAAAACCTATTTTTGTTGATAACTCATTTTTGGTTAAAAATTACCCCCCCTAAACCGGGTACCAAACGAAATGATTTAAAAAATGAGGTAGAGCTCTAGAAAAAATGATCTCAATTGAAACAAGTTGAAGGCATGAAAATTGGGTTTGAAAATTTTTTAAAACGCAAAAACGCGAATATTTATGGTCAAATTTTTCTACGTTGTCCTAAAACTCTGAAACCAATTTTTTTGAATTCAGCATGCAATTGCGCATCGACATGTGCTATTCAATTTGAGCTAGCTTTTTTAGTTAAGCCAGAAATGCTCCTTCGTAAAAACATTAAATGTGAAATATTTCGAAAACTCGCAAAAATCATGATGTCTCATTAAGTGCACTAGATTCAGCTAAAAATTTGCTTTAAGATGATATTTTAGTTAATAACAAAAGCTTTTGTTAAATAGGATTTGTGTCGGTTTGAAAAATTGCCAAAAATTCTGAAATTTCAGTAGATGTGTCCCACCAAAAAAAGGGGTAGGGGCGGAGTCAAGGCGCGATGTCGGGCGAACATTTTATTGAGGTGAGATGAAATGAACCAAATTTTTGGTTCAATTACCCAAGTTTGAGGTAAATGAAAAAAAATTTTTTTCAATTAAACCACCACCACCACACATTTTTAGACCCAAATTGGTGACATTTTTAAGTCATGTTTTGCATGTAATTTTGATAAATATTTAGTGATATTTTAAGGCATTTTTGGTCGAATTTTTAGCCTATTTTTACCCAATTTTGACCATATTTTAAGGCATTTTTGGTCAAATTTTTAGTCAATTTTGGACATATTTTTACCCAATTTTGACCATATTTTAAGGCATTTTTGGTCAACTTTGGCAATATTTTAAGGCACATTTTGACCAAATTTTGGCCATATTTAATCAAAGTTTGAGCCATTGTTTGGCCACATTTTAAGACACATTTTGGTCATTTTTTGCTTTATAAAAAGCGACAAGCCATTCTTTCTAATAGGCTTAGGTTTGGGGTTGTTGAAAACGAGGACATTTTTGTTCAACAACTGACGACGACATAGCGCTAGTTGAACATTTCAATCAGCTTGAACATAGGAGTATTCTTTCCAGACCTAAATCTGTTTTTTGGAAGAGGTTTCTCTTCCAAAACCAAAAAAAATGACCTATTTTTACATGATTTTTGCGTTTTTCTCAAAAACTAGACATTTTCATGAATTCTGAATAGGCGCATTCGATTCAGCGTCAAAAAATACATCAGAAAACACACAACATCAATAATATAGGCAAAAAAAAAGTTAGGCTTAAGCTTAGGCTTAAGCTTAGCCTTAGGTTTAATACCAGCCTTGGCTGGTATATTTAGGTCTGGGCGTTTTGGGTTTTTTTCGATTTTTGAGCTGAAATTTGGTTTGTAGATAGCCCTATGAGAAATATTTAGAGCCGCAACATATGAGCCCATCAGGTCTAAAACGGGCCGAGTTCTATCGGTCCAAAGTTGACGTTTTTTGACATACATTTGTTATTTATTTTTTTTCAAGCAAACTTACGAAGCTGAAAATTTGTGTCAAGACTAAACCAATAGTGAGGATTTTGGTGAGCTAATTGATTTTTGTGAAAAAATTTGGTTTCATATCGAATTTGAAAAAAAAAATTTTCAAACGGTTTTCCTGAAAAAGTGTACCGTTAATTTTTTTTTGGTGTCAAGAGAAAAAAGTTGCTAAATGAACTGAAGTTTATTTGTTATGGATGCGGACCTCGTGAAAATCCGCCGGAAAAAAGTTATGGTCAAAAAATCGAAAAAAAACGCGTTTTTTGAAGCTGGTGAAAATTTTAGAAGGAAAACTTTTTTTCTTGTGTTGAAAATCAAAAAGAGACGTGCAAAAGACGTCGATTAAAAAAAAAATTAGCTTCTCATGTTGGGTTTGAGCCGACTTAGAGCTTGTCAAAGTTTTGGTTTAGGTTTAGGTTTAGGTTTAGGTTTAGGTTTAGGTTTAGGTTAGGTTTAGGTTTAGGTTTAGGTTTAGGTTTAGGTTTAGGTTTAGGTTTAGGTTTAGGTTTAGGTTTAGGTTTAGGTTAGGTTTAGGTTTAGGTTTAGGTTTAGGTTTAGGTTTAGGTTTAGGTTTAGGTTTAGGTTTAGGTTTAGGTTTAGGTTTAGGTTTAGGTTTAGGTTTAGGTTTAGGTTTAGGTTTAGGTTTAGGTTTAGGTTTAGGTTTAGGTTTAGGTTTAGGTTTAGGTTTAGGTTTAGGTTTAGGTTTAGGTTTAGGTTTAGGTTTAGGTTTAGGTTTAGGTTTAGGTTTAGGTTTAGGTTTAGGTTTAGGTTTAGGTTTAGGTTTAGGTTTAGGTTTAGGTTTAGGTTTAGGTTTAGGTTTAGGTTTAGGTTTAGGTTTAGGTTTAGGTTTAGGTTTAGGTTTAGGTTTAGGTTTAGGTTTAGGTTTAGGTTTAGGTTTAGGTTTAGGTTTAGGTTTAGGTTTAGGTTTAGGTTTAGGTTTAGGTTTAGGTTTAGGTTTAGGTTTAGGTTTAGGTTTAGGTTTAGGTTTAGGTTTAGGTTTAGGTTTAGGTTTAGGTTTAGGTTTAGGTTTAGGTTTAGGTTAATACCAGCCTTGGCTGGTATATTTAGGTCTGGGCGTTTTGGGTTTTTTTCGATTTTTGAGCTGAAATTTGGTTTGTAGATAGCCCTATGAGAAATATTTAGAGCCGCAACATATGAGCCCATCAGGTCTAAAACGGGCCGAGTTCTATCGGTCCAAAGTTGACGTTTTTTGACATACATTTGTTATTTATTTTTTTTCAAGCAAACTTACGAAGCTGAAAATTTGTGTCAAGACTAAACCAATAGTGAGGATTTTGGTGAGCCAATTGATTTTTGTGAGAAAAATTTTTTTCATATCGAACTTGAAAAAAAAAATTTTCAAACGTTTTTTCTGAAAAAGTGTACCGTTAATTTTTTTTTGGTGTCAAGAGAAAAAAGTTTCTAAATGAGTTGAAATTTATCGCCTATAGACCCGGACCTCGTGAAAATGGTCGAAAAAAAAATTATGCCCAAAAAATCGAAAAAAAACGCGTTTTTTGAAGCTGGTGAAAATTTTAGAAGGAAAACTTTTGTTCTCGTGTCAAAAATCAAAAAGAGACGTGCAAAAGACGTCGATTAAAAAAAAAATTAGCTTCTCATGTTGAGTTTGAGCCGACTTACGGCTTGTAAAAGTTTTGGCCTCTTCAAGCCGGCATAACTTGGCTCAAAATCAATATTTTTTTTCGATTAAAAAACGAATCGATAGACATTAAAACAATGAACATTTTGCGCCAAGCAACTATGTTGATTAAATTAACGTGCTTTGAGCTAGAAGCGTTCAAAAAATTCAAAGTGATTTTTGAAGGTGATGGTTTCAACCGGCCATTAGTTTCTGTCGCGGAATAGATGCGGAATAAAAAGTTGTCCTAAGAATGTTTTAACCTCATGACGATCTGCAACTGGCGCAACGTCGAAAAACCTATTTTTGTTGATAACTCATTTTTGGTTAAAAATTACCCCCCCTAAACCGGGTACCAAACGAAATGATTTAAAAAATGAGGTAGAGCTCTAGAAAAAATGATCTCAATTGAAACAAGTTGAAGGCATGAAAATTGGGTTTGAAAATTTTTTAAAACGCAAAAACGCGAATATTTATGGTCAAATTTTTCTACGTTGTCCTAAAACTCTGAAACCAATTTTTTTGAATTCAGCATGCAATTGCGCATCGACATGTGCTATTCAATTTGAGCTAGCTTTTTTAGTTAAGCCAGAAATGCTCCTTCGTAAAAACATTAAATGTGAAATATTTCGAAAACTCGCAAAAATCATGATGTCTCATTAAGTGCACTAGATTCAGCTAAAAATTTGCTTTAAGATGATATTTTAGTTAATAACAAAAGCTTTTGTTAAATAGGATTTGTGTCGGTTTGAAAAATTGCCAAAAATTCTGAAATTTCAGTAGATGTGTCCCACCAAAAAAAGGGGTAGGGGCGGAGTCAAGGCGCGATGTCGGGCGAACATTTTATTGAGGTGAGATGAAATGAACCAAATTTTTGGTTCAATTACCCAAGTTTGAGGTAAATGAAAAAAAATTTTTTTCAATTAAACCACCACCACCACACATTTTTAGACCCAAATTGGTGACATTTTTAAGTCATGTTTTGCATGTAATTTTGATAAATATTTAGTGATATTTTAAGGCATTTTTGGTCGAATTTTTAGCCTATTTTTACCCAATTTTGACCATATTTTAAGGCATTTTTGGTCAAATTTTTAGTCAATTTTGGACATATTTTTACCCAATTTTGACCATATTTTAAGGCATTTTTGGTCAACTTTGGCAATATTTTAAGGCACATTTTGACCAAATTTTGGCCATATTTAATCAAAGTTTGAGCCATTGTTTGGCCACATTTTAAGACACATTTTGGTCATTTTTTGCTTTATAAAAAGCGACAAGCCATTCTTTCTAATAGGCTTAGGTTTGGGGTTGTTGAAAACGAGGACATTTTTGTTCAACAACTGACGACGACATAGCGCTAGTTGAACATTTCAATCAGCTTGAACATAGGAGTATTCTCTCCAGACCTAAATCTGTTTTTTGGAAGAGGTTTCTCTTCCAAAACCAAAAAAAATGACCTATTTTTACATGATTTTTGCGTTTTTCTCAAAAACTAGACATTTTCATGAGTTCTAAATAGGCGCATTCGATTCAGCGTCAAAAAATACATCAGAAAACACACAACATCAATAAAATAGGCAAAAAAAAAGTTTAGGCTTAACCTTAGGCTTAAGCTTAGCCTTAGGTTAATACCAGCCTTGGCTGGTATATTTAGGTCTGGGCGTTTTGGGTTTTTTTCGATTTTTGAGCTGAAATTTGGTTTGTAGATAGCCCTATGAGAAATATTTAGAGCCGCAACATATGAGCCCATCAGGTCTAAAACGGGCCGAGTTCTATCGGTCCAAAGTTGACGTTTTTTGACATACATTTGTTATTTATTTTTTTTCAAGCAAACTTACGAAGCTGAAAATTTGTGTCAAGACTAAACCAATAGTGAGGATTTTGGTGAGCTAATTGATTTTTGTGAAAAAATTTGGTTTCATATCGAATTTGAAAAAAAAAATTTTCAAACGGTTTTCCTGAAAAAGTGTACCGTTAATTTTTTTTTGGTGTCAAGAGAAAAAAGTTGCTAAATGAACTGAAGTTTATTTGTTATGGATGCGGACCTCGTGAAAATCCGCCGGAAAAAAGTTATGGTCAAAAAATCGAAAAAAAACGCGTTTTTTGAAGCTGGTGAAAATTTTAGAAGGAAAACTTTTTTTCTTGTGTTGAAAATCAAAAAGAGACGTGCAAAAGACGTCGATTAAAAAAAAAATTAGCTTCTCATGTTGGGTTTGAGCCGACTTAGAGCTTGTCAAAGTTTTGGTTTTTTCAAGTCAGCATAACTCGGCTCAAAATCAATATTTTTTTTTGATTAAAAAAACCAATCGATAGACAATTAAACAATTAACATTTTTTGCCAAACAACTATGTTGATTAAATCAACGTGCTTTGAGCTAGAAGCGTTCAAAGTGAGAAAAGTGATTTTTGAAGGTGATACTTTTGTGTGGCCACTAATTTGACTTCAGAATTAGATGCAGGACTAAAAGTTGTCCTAACAATGTTTAACCTCATGCCGGTCCGTTGAGTGCGCAACGTCGCAAAATCAACTTTTGTTGATAACTTTTTTTTGGTTGAAAATTACCCCCCCTAAACCGGGTACCAAACGAAATGAAAAATAAAATGAGTTAGAGCTCTAGAAGAAATGAATTTAATTGAAGCAAGTTGAAGGCGTGAAAATTGGGTTTGAAAATTTTTTAAAACGCAAAAACAGGGTTTTAGACCAAGCGAAATTTTTCTACGTTGTTCTAAAACTCTGAAAACAATTTTTTTTGACATCAGCATTCAATTGCGCATCGACATGTGTTATTCAATTTGAGCTAGCTCATTTGGTTAAGCTGAAAAAATTCCTTCGTAAAAATTTTAAAATTGAAATATTTTGAAAACTAGCAAAAATGATGATGTCTCGTTAAGTGCATTAGATTCAGCTAAAAATTTCCTTTAAGAACCGCGTTTAGTTGATAACAAAAGCTTTTGTTAAAAAGGATTTGTGTCGGTTTGAAAATTTTGCAAAAATTCTGAAATTTCAGTAGATGTGTCCCACCGAAAAAAGGGGTAGGGGCGGAGTCAAGGCGCGATGTCGGGCGAACGATTTATTGAGGTGAGATGAAATGAACCAAATTTTTGGTTCAATTACCCAAGTTTGAGGTAAATGAAAAAAATTTTTTTACAATTAAACCACCACTACCACACATTTTTAGACCCAAATTGGTGACATTTTGAAGTCATGTTTTGCATGTAATTTTGATAAATATTTAGTGATATTTTAAGGCATTTTTGGTCAAATTTTTAGCCAATTTTGGACATATTTTGACCATATTTTAAGGCATTTTTCGTCATATTTTAAAGCATTTTTCGTCAAATTTTTAGCCAATTTTGGCCATATTTTAATCAATATTTGGTCATATTTTAAGGCATTTTTCGTCATATTTTAAAGCATTTTTCGTCAAATTTTTAGCCAAATTTTTGCCATATTTAATCAATGTTTGAGCCGATGTTTGGCCATATTTTAAGACACATTTAGTCATTTTTTGCTTTATAAAAAGCGACAAGCCATTCTTCCTAATAGGCTTAGGTTTAGGGTTGTTGAAAACGAGGACATTTTTGTTCAACAACTGACGACGACATAGCGCTAGTTGAACATTTCAATTAGCTTATACATAGGAGTATTCTCTCCAGACCTAAATCTGTTTTTTGGAAGAGGTTTCTCTTCCAAAACCAAAAAAAATGACCTATTTTTACATGATTTTTGCGTTTTTCTCAAAAACTAGACATTTTCATGAGTTCTAAATAGGCGCATTCGATTCAGCGTCAAAAAATACATCAGAAAACACACAACATCAATAAAATAGGCAAAAAAAAAGTTTAGGCTTAACCTTAGGCTTAAGCTTAGCCTTAGGTTAATACCAGCCTTGGCTGGTATATTTAGGTCTGGGCGTTTTGGGTTTTTTTCGAATTTTGAGCTGAAATTTGGTTTGTAGATAGCCCTATGAGAAATATTTAGAGCCGCAACATATGAGCCCATCAGGTCTAAAACGGGCCGAGTTCTATCGGTCCAAAGTTGACGTTTTTTGACATACATTTGTTATTTATTTTTTTTCAAGCAAACTTACGAAGCTGAAAATTTGTGTCAAGACTAAACCAATAGTGAGGATTTTGGTGAGCCAATTGATTTTTGTGAGAAAAATTTTTTTCATATCGAACTTGAAAAAAAAAATTTTCAAACGTTTTTTCTGAAAAAGTGTACCGTTAATTTTTTTTTGGTGTCAAGAGAAAAAAGTTTCTAAATGAGTTGAAATTTATCGCCTATAGACCCGGACCTCGTGAAAATGGTCGAAAAAAAAATTATGCCCAAAAAATCGAAAAAAAACGCGTTTTTTGAAGCTGGTGAAAATTTTAGAAGGAAAACTTTTGTTCTCGTGTCAAAAATCAAAAAGAGACGTGCAAAAGACGTCGATTAAAAAAAAAATTAGCTTCTCATGTTGAGTTTGAGCCGACTTACGGCTTGTAAAAGTTTTGGCCTCTTCAAGCCGGCATAACTTGGCTCAAAATCAATATTTTTTTTCGATTAAAAAACGAATCGATAGACATTAAAACAATGAACATTTTGCGCCAAGCAACTATGTTGATTAAATTAACGTGCTTTGAGCTAGAAGCGTTCAAAAAATTCAAAGTGATTTTTGAAGGTGATGGTTTCAACCGGCCATTAGTTTCTGTCGCGGAATAGATGCGGAATAAAAAGTTGTCCTAAGAATGTTTTAACCTCATGACGATCTGCAACTGGCGCAACGTCGAAAAACCTATTTTTGTTGATAACTCATTTTTGGTTAAAAATTACCCCCCCTAAACCGGGTACCAAACGAAATGATTTAAAAAATGAGGTAGAGCTCTAGAAAAAATGATCTCAATTGAAACAAGTTGAAGGCATGAAAATTGGGTTTGAAAATTTTTTAAAACGCAAAAACGCGAATATTTATGGTCAAATTTTTCTACGTTGTCCTAAAACTCTGAAACCAATTTTTTTGAATTCAGCATGCAATTGCGCATCGACATGTGCTATTCAATTTGAGCTAGCTTTTTTAGTTAAGCCAGAAATGCTCCTTCGTAAAAACATTAAATGTGAAATATTTCGAAAACTCGCAAAAATCATGATGTCTCATTAAGTGCACTAGATTCAGCTAAAAATTTGCTTTAAGATGATATTTTAGTTAATAACAAAAGCTTTTGTTAAATAGGATTTGTGTCGGTTTGAAAAATTGCCAAAAATTCTGAAATTTCAGTAGATGTGTCCCACCAAAAAAAGGGGTAGGGGCGGAGTCAAGGCGCGATGTCGGGCGAACATTTTATTGAGGTGAGATGAAATGAACCAAATTTTTGGTTCAATTACCCAAGTTTGAGGTAAATGAAAAAAAATTTTTTTCAATTAAACCACCACCACCACACATTTTTAGACCCAAATTGGTGACATTTTTAAGTCATGTTTTGCATGTAATTTTGATAAATATTTAGTGATATTTTAAGGCATTTTTGGTCGAATTTTTAGCCTATTTTTACCCAATTTTGACCATATTTTAAGGCATTTTTGGTCAAATTTTTAGTCAATTTTGGACATATTTTTACCCAATTTTGACCATATTTTAAGGCATTTTTGGTCAACTTTGGCAATATTTTAAGGCACATTTTGACCAAATTTTGGCCATATTTAATCAAAGTTTGAGCCATTGTTTGGCCACATTTTAAGACACATTTTGGTCATTTTTTGCTTTATAAAAAGCGACAAGCCATTCTTTCTAATAGGCTTAGGTTTGGGGTTGTTGAAAACGAGGACATTTTTGTTCAACAACTGACGACGACATAGCGCTAGTTGAACATTTCAATCAGCTTGAACATAGGAGTATTCTCTCCAGACCTAAATCTGTTTTTTGGAAGAGGTTTCTCTTCCAAAACCAAAAAAAATGACCTATTTTTACATGATTTTTGCGTTTTTCTCAAAAACTAGACATTTTCATGAGTTCTAAATAGGCGCATTCGATTCAGCGTCAAAAAATACATCAGAAAACACACAACATCAATAAAATAGGCAAAAAAAAAGTTTAGGCTTAACCTTAGGCTTAAGCTTAGCCTTAGGTTAATACCAGCCTTGGCTGGTATATTTAGGTCTGGGCGTTTTGGGTTTTTTTCGAATTTTGAGCTGAAATTTGGTTTGTAGATAGCCCTATGAGAAATATTTAGAGCCGCAACATATGAGCCCATCAGGTCTAAAACGGGCCGAGTTCTATCGGTCCAAAGTTGACGTTTTTTGACATACATTTGTTATTTATTTTTTTTCAAGCAAACTTACGAAGCTGAAAATTTGTGTCAAGACTAAACCAATAGTGAGGATTTTGGTGAGCCAATTGATTTTTGTGAGAAAAATTTTTTTCATATCGAACTTGAAAAAAAAAATTTTCAAACGTTTTTTCTGAAAAAGTGTACCGTTAATTTTTTTTTGGTGTCAAGAGAAAAAAGTTTCTAAATGAGTTGAAATTTATCGCCTATAGACCCGGACCTCGTGAAAATGGTCGAAAAAAAAATTATGCCCAAAAAATCGAAAAAAAACGCGTTTTTTGAAGCTGGTGAAAATTTTAGAAGGAAAACTTTTGTTCTCGTGTCAAAAATCAAAAAGAGACGTGCAAAAGACGTCGATTAAAAAAAAAATTAGCTTCTCATGTTGAGTTTGAGCCGACTTACGGCTTGTAAAAGTTTTGGCCTCTTCAAGCCGGCATAACTTGGCTCAAAATCAATATTTTTTTTCGATTAAAAAACGAATCGATAGACATTAAAACAATGAACATTTTGCGCCAAGCAACTATGTTGATTAAATTAACGTGCTTTGAGCTAGAAGCGTTCAAAAAATTCAAAGTGATTTTTGAAGGTGATGGTTTCAACCGGCCATTAGTTTCTGTCGCGGAATAGATGCGGAATAAAAAGTTGTCCTAAGAATGTTTTAACCTCATGACGATCTGCAACTGGCGCAACGTCGAAAAACCTATTTTTGTTGATAACTCATTTTTGGTTAAAAATTACCCCCCCTAAACCGGGTACCAAACGAAATGATTTAAAAAATGAGGTAGAGCTCTAGAAAAAATGATCTCAATTGAAACAAGTTGAAGGCATGAAAATTGGGTTTGAAAATTTTTTAAAACGCAAAAACGCGAATATTTATGGTCAAATTTTTCTACGTTGTCCTAAAACTCTGAAACCAATTTTTTTGAATTCAGCATGCAATTGCGCATCGACATGTGCTATTCAATTTGAGCTAGCTTTTTTAGTTAAGCCAGAAATGCTCCTTCGTAAAAACATTAAATGTGAAATATTTCGAAAACTCGCAAAAATCATGATGTCTCATTAAGTGCACTAGATTCAGCTAAAAATTTGCTTTAAGATGATATTTTAGTTAATAACAAAAGCTTTTGTTAAATAGGATTTGTGTCGGTTTGAAAAATTGCCAAAAATTCTGAAATTTCAGTAGATGTGTCCCACCAAAAAAAGGGGTAGGGGCGGAGTCAAGGCGCGATGTCGGGCGAACATTTTATTGAGGTGAGATGAAATGAACCAAATTTTTGGTTCAATTACCCAAGTTTGAGGTAAATGAAAAAAAATTTTTTTCAATTAAACCACCACCACCACACATTTTTAGACCCAAATTGGTGACATTTTTAAGTCATGTTTTGCATGTAATTTTGATAAATATTTAGTGATATTTTAAGGCATTTTTGGTCGAATTTTTAGCCTATTTTTACCCAATTTTGACCATATTTTAAGGCATTTTTGGTCAAATTTTTAGTCAATTTTGGACATATTTTTACCCAATTTTGACCATATTTTAAGGCATTTTTGGTCAACTTTGGCAATATTTTAAGGCACATTTTGACCAAATTTTGGCCATATTTAATCAAAGTTTGAGCCATTGTTTGGCCACATTTTAAGACACATTTTGGTCATTTTTTGCTTTATAAAAAGCGACAAGCCATTCTTTCTAATAGGCTTAGGTTTGGGGTTGTTGAAAACGAGGACATTTTTGTTCAACAACTGACGACGACATAGCGCTAGTTGAACATTTCAATCAGCTTGAACATAGGAGTATTCTTTCCAGACCTAAATCTGTTTTTTGGAAGAGGTTTCTCTTCCAAAACCAAAAAAAATGACCTATTTTTACATGATTTTTGCGTTTTTCTCAAAAACTAGACATTTTCATGAATTCTGAATAGGCGCATTCGATTCAGCGTCAAAAAATACATCAGAAAACACACAACATCAATAATATAGGCAAAAAAAAAGTTAGGCTTAAGCTTAGGCTTAAGCTTAGCCTTAGGTTTAATACCAGCCTTGGCTGGTATATTTAGGTCTGGGCGTTTTGGGTTTTTTTCGATTTTTGAGCTGAAATTTGGTTTGTAGATAGCCCTATGAGAAATATTTAGAGCCGCAACATATGAGCCCATCAGGTCTAAAACGGGCCGAGTTCTATCGGTCCAAAGTTGACGTTTTTTGACATACATTTGTTATTTATTTTTTTTCAAGCAAACTTACGAAGCTGAAAATTTGTGTCAAGACTAAACCAATAGTGAGGATTTTGGTGAGCTAATTGATTTTTGTGAAAAAATTTGGTTTCATATCGAATTTGAAAAAAAAAATTTTCAAACGGTTTTCCTGAAAAAGTGTACCGTTAATTTTTTTTTGGTGTCAAGAGAAAAAAGTTGCTAAATGAACTGAAGTTTATTTGTTATGGATGCGGACCTCGTGAAAATCCGCCGGAAAAAAGTTATGGTCAAAAAATCGAAAAAAAACGCGTTTTTTGAAGCTGGTGAAAATTTTAGAAGGAAAACTTTTTTTCTTGTGTTGAAAATCAAAAAGAGACGTGCAAAAGACGTCGATTAAAAAAAAAATTAGCTTCTCATGTTGGGTTTGAGCCGACTTAGAGCTTGTCAAAGTTTTGGTTTTTTCAAGTCAGCATAACTCGGCTCAAAATCAATATTTTTTTTTGATTAAAAAAACCAATCGATAGACAATTAAACAATTAACATTTTTTGCCAAACAACTATGTTGATTAAATCAACGTGCTTTGAGCTAGAAGCGTTCAAAGTGAGAAAAGTGATTTTTGAAGGTGATACTTTTGTGTGGCCACTAATTTGACTTCAGAATTAGATGCAGGACTAAAAGTTGTCCTAACAATGTTTAAACCTCATGCCGGTCCGTTGAGTGCGCAACGTCGCAAAATCAACTTTTGTTGATAACTTTTTTTTGGTTGAAAATTACCCCCCCTAAACCGGGTACCAAACGAAATGAAAAATAAAATGAGTTAGAGCTCTAGAAGAAATGAATTTAATTGAAGCAAGTTGAAGGCGTGAAAATTGGGTTTGAAAATTTTTTAAAACGCAAAAACAGGGTTTTAGACCAAGCGAAATTTTTCTACGTTGTTCTAAAACTCTGAAACAATTTTTTTTGACATCAGCATTCAATTGCGCATCGACATGTGTTATTCAATTTGAGCTAGCTCATTTGGTTAAGCTGAAAAAATTCCTTCGTAAAAATTTTAAAATTGAAATATTTTGAAAACTAGCAAAAATGATGATGTCTCGTTAAGTGCATTAGATTCAGCTAAAAATTTCCTTTAAGAACCGCGTTTAGTTGATAACAAAAGCTTTTGTTAAAAAGGATTTGTGTCGGTTTGAAAATTTTGCAAAAATTCTGAAATTTCAGTAGATGTGTCCCACCGAAAAAAGGGGTAGGGGCGGAGTCAAGGCGCGATGTCGGGCGAACGATTTATTGAGGTGAGATGAAATGAACCAAATTTTTGGTTCAATTACCCAAGTTTGAGGTAAATGAAAAAAATTTTTTTACAATTAAACCACCACTACCACACATTTTTAGACCCAAATTGGTGACATTTTGAAGTCATGTTTTGCATGTAATTTTGATAAATATTTAGTGATATTTTAAGGCATTTTTGGTCAAATTTTTAGCCAATTTTGGACATATTTTGACCATATTTTAAGGCATTTTTCGTCATATTTTAAAGCATTTTTCGTCAAATTTTTAGCCAATTTTGGCCATATTTTAATCAATATTTGGTCATATTTTAAGGCATTTTTCGTCATATTTTAAAGCATTTTTCGTCAAATTTTTAGCCAAATTTTTGCCATATTTAATCAATGTTTGAGCCGATGTTTGGCCATATTTTAAGACACATTTAGTCATTTTTTGCTTTATAAAAAGCGACAAGCCATTCTTCCTAATAGGCTTAGGTTTAGGGTTGTTGAAAACGAGGACATTTTTGTTCAACAACTGACGACGACATAGCGCTAGTTGAACATTTCAATTAGCTTATACATAGGAGTATTCTCTCCAGACCTAAATCTGTTTTTTGGAAGAGGTTTCTCTTCCAAAACCAAAAAAAATGACCTATTTTTACATGATTTTTGCGTTTTTCTCAAAAACTAGACATTTTCATGAGTTCTAAATAGGCGCATTCGATTCAGCGTCAAAAAATACATCAGAAAACACACAACATCAATAAAATAGGCAAAAAAAAAGTTTAGGCTTAACCTTAGGCTTAAGCTTAGCCTTAGGTTAATACCAGCCTTGGCTGGTATATTTAGGTCTGGGCGTTTTGGGTTTTTTTCGAATTTTGAGCTGAAATTTGGTTTGTAGATAGCCCTATGAGAAATATTTAGAGCCGCAACATATGAGCCCATCAGGTCTAAAACGGGCCGAGTTCTATCGGTCCAAAGTTGACGTTTTTTGACATACATTTGTTATTTATTTTTTTTCAAGCAAACTTACGAAGCTGAAAATTTGTGTCAAGACTAAACCAATAGTGAGGATTTTGGTGAGCCAATTGATTTTTGTGAGAAAAATTTTTTTCATATCGAACTTGAAAAAAAAAATTTTCAAACGTTTTTTCTGAAAAAGTGTACCGTTAATTTTTTTTTGGTGTCAAGAGAAAAAAGTTTCTAAATGAGTTGAAATTTATCGCCTATAGACCCGGACCTCGTGAAAATGGTCGAAAAAAAAATTATGCCCAAAAAATCGAAAAAAAAACGCGTTTTTTGAAGCTGGTGAAAATTTTAGAAGGAAAACTTTTGTTCTCGTGTCAAAAATCAAAAAGAGACGTGCAAAAGACGTCGATTAAAAAAAAAATTAGCTTCTCATGTTGAGTTTGAGCCGACTTACGGCTTGTAAAAGTTTTGGCCTCTTCAAGCCGGCATAACTTGGCTCAAAATCAATATTTTTTTTCGATTAAAAAACGAATCGATAGACATTAAAACAATGAACATTTTGCGCCAAGCAACTATGTTGATTAAATTAACGTGCTTTGAGCTAGAAGCGTTCAAAAAATTCAAAGTGATTTTTGAAGGTGATGGTTTCAACCGGCCATTAGTTTCTGTCGCGGAATAGATGCGGAATAAAAAGTTGTCCTAAGAATGTTTTAACCTCATGACGATCTGCAACTGGCGCAACGTCGAAAAACCTATTTTTGTTGATAACTCATTTTTGGTTAAAAATTACCCCCCCTAAACCGGGTACCAAACGAAATGATTTAAAAAATGAGGTAGAGCTCTAGAAAAAATGATCTCAATTGAAACAAGTTGAAGGCATGAAAATTGGGTTTGAAAATTTTTTAAAACGCAAAAACGCGAATATTTATGGTCAAATTTTTCTACGTTGTCCTAAAACTCTGAAACCAATTTTTTTGAATTCAGCATGCAATTGCGCATCGACATGTGCTATTCAATTTGAGCTAGCTTTTTTAGTTAAGCCAGAAATGCTCCTTCGTAAAAACATTAAATGTGAAATATTTCGAAAACTCGCAAAAATCATGATGTCTCATTAAGTGCACTAGATTCAGCTAAAAATTTGCTTTAAGATGATATTTTAGTTAATAACAAAAGCTTTTGTTAAATAGGATTTGTGTCGGTTTGAAAAATTGCCAAAAATTCTGAAATTTCAGTAGATGTGTCCCACCAAAAAAAGGGGTAGGGGCGGAGTCAAGGCGCGATGTCGGGCGAACATTTTATTGAGGTGAGATGAAATGAACCAAATTTTTGGTTCAATTACCCAAGTTTGAGGTAAATGAAAAAAAATTTTTTTCAATTAAACCACCACCACCACACATTTTTAGACCCAAATTGGTGACATTTTTAAGTCATGTTTTGCATGTAATTTTGATAAATATTTAGTGATATTTTAAGGCATTTTTGGTCGAATTTTTAGCCTATTTTTACCCAATTTTGACCATATTTTAAGGCATTTTTGGTCAAATTTTTAGTCAATTTTGGACATATTTTTACCCAATTTTGACCATATTTTAAGGCATTTTTGGTCAACTTTGGCAATATTTTAAGGCACATTTTGACCAAATTTTGGCCATATTTAATCAAAGTTTGAGCCATTGTTTGGCCACATTTTAAGACACATTTTGGTCATTTTTTGCTTTATAAAAAGCGACAAGCCATTCTTTCTAATAGGCTTAGGTTTGGGGTTGTTGAAAACGAGGACATTTTTGTTCAACAACTGACGACGACATAGCGCTAGTTGAACATTTCAATCAGCTTGAACATAGGAGTATTCTCTCCAGACCTAAATCTGTTTTTTGGAAGAGGTTTCTCTTCCAAAACCAAAAAAAATGACCTATTTTTACATGATTTTTGCGTTTTTCTCAAAAACTAGACATTTTCATGAGTTCTAAATAGGCGCATTCGATTCAGCGTCAAAAAATACATCAGAAAACACACAACATCAATAAAATAGGCAAAAAAAAAGTTTAGGCTTAACCTTAGGCTTAAGCTTAGCCTTAGGTTAATACCAGCCTTGGCTGGTATATTTAGGTCTGGGCGTTTTGGGTTTTTTTCGATTTTTGAGCTGAAATTTGGTTTGTAGATAGCCCTATGAGAAATATTTAGAGCCGCAACATATGAGCCCATCAGGTCTAAAACGGGCCGAGTTCTATCGGTCCAAAGTTGACGTTTTTTGACATACATTTGTTATTTATTTTTTTTCAAGCAAACTTACGAAGCTGAAAATTTGTGTCAAGACTAAACCAATAGTGAGGATTTTGGTGAGCCAATTGATTTTTGTGAGAAAAATTTTTTTCATATCGAACTTGAAAAAAAAAATTTTCAAACGTTTTTTCTGAAAAAGTGTACCGTTAATTTTTTTTTGGTGTCAAGAGAAAAAAGTTTCTAAATGAGTTGAAATTTATCGCCTATAGACCCGGACCTCGTGAAAATGGTCGAAAAAAAAATTATGCCCAAAAAATCGAAAAAAAACGCGTTTTTTGAAGCTGGTGAAAATTTTAGAAGGAAAACTTTTGTTCTCGTGTCAAAAATCAAAAAGAGACGTGCAAAAGACGTCGATTAAAAAAAAAATTAGCTTCTCATGTTGAGTTTGAGCCGACTTACGGCTTGTAAAAGTTTTGGCCTCTTCAAGCCGGCATAACTTGGCTCAAAATCAATATTTTTTTTCGATTAAAAAACGAATCGATAGACATTAAAACAATGAACATTTTGCGCCAAGCAACTATGTTGATTAAATTAACGTGCTTTGAGCTAGAAGCGTTCAAAAAATTCAAAGTGATTTTTGAAGGTGATGGTTTCAACCGGCCATTAGTTTCTGTCGCGGAATAGATGCGGAATAAAAAGTTGTCCTAAGAATGTTTTAACCTCATGACGATCTGCAACTGGCGCAACGTCGAAAAACCTATTTTTGTTGATAACTCATTTTTGGTTAAAAATTACCCCCCCTAAACCGGGTACCAAACGAAATGATTTAAAAAATGAGGTAGAGCTCTAGAAAAAATGATCTCAATTGAAACAAGTTGAAGGCATGAAAATTGGGTTTGAAAATTTTTTAAAACGCAAAAACGCGAATATTTATGGTCAAATTTTTCTACGTTGTCCTAAAACTCTGAAACCAATTTTTTTGAATTCAGCATGCAATTGCGCATCGACATGTGCTATTCAATTTGAGCTAGCTTTTTTAGTTAAGCCAGAAATGCTCCTTCGTAAAAACATTAAATGTGAAATATTTCGAAAACTCGCAAAAATCATGATGTCTCATTAAGTGCACTAGATTCAGCTAAAAATTTGCTTTAAGATGATATTTTAGTTAATAACAAAAGCTTTTGTTAAATAGGATTTGTGTCGGTTTGAAAAATTGCCAAAAATTCTGAAATTTCAGTAGATGTGTCCCACCAAAAAAAGGGGTAGGGGCGGAGTCAAGGCGCGATGTCGGGCGAACATTTTATTGAGGTGAGATGAAATGAACCAAATTTTTGGTTCAATTACCCAAGTTTGAGGTAAATGAAAAAAAATTTTTTTCAATTAAACCACCACCACCACACATTTTTAGACCCAAATTGGTGACATTTTTAAGTCATGTTTTGCATGTAATTTTGATAAATATTTAGTGATATTTTAAGGCATTTTTGGTCGAATTTTTAGCCTATTTTTACCCAATTTTGACCATATTTTAAGGCATTTTTGGTCAAATTTTTAGTCAATTTTGGACATATTTTTACCCAATTTTGACCATATTTTAAGGCATTTTTGGTCAACTTTGGCAATATTTTAAGGCACATTTTGACCAAATTTTGGCCATATTTAATCAAAGTTTGAGCCATTGTTTGGCCACATTTTAAGACACATTTTGGTCATTTTTTGCTTTATAAAAAGCGACAAGCCATTCTTTCTAATAGGCTTAGGTTTGGGGTTGTTGAAAACGAGGACATTTTTGTTCAACAACTGACGACGACATAGCGCTAGTTGAACATTTCAATCAGCTTGAACATAGGAGTATTCTCTCCAGACCTAAATCTGTTTTTTGGAAGAGGTTTCTCTTCCAAAACCAAAAAAAATGACCTATTTTTACATGATTTTTGCGTTTTTCTCAAAAACTAGACATTTTCATGAGTTCTAAATAGGCGCATTCGATTCAGCGTCAAAAAATACATCAGAAAACACACAACATCAATAAAATAGGCAAAAAAAAAGTTTAGGCTTAACCTTAGGCTTAAGCTTAGCCTTAGGTTAATACCAGCCTTGGCTGGTATATTTAGGTCTGGGCGTTTTGGGTTTTTTTCGATTTTTGAGCTGAAATTTGGTTTGTAGATAGCCCTATGAGAAATATTTAGAGCCGCAACATATGAGCCCATCAGGTCTAAAACGGGCCGAGTTCTATCGGTCCAAAGTTGACGTTTTTTGACATACATTTGTTATTTATTTTTTTTCAAGCAAACTTACGAAGCTGAAAATTTGTGTCAAGACTAAACCAATAGTGAGGATTTTGGTGAGCTAATTGATTTTTGTGAAAAAATTTGGTTTCATATCGAATTTGAAAAAAAAAATTTTCAAACGGTTTTCCTGAAAAAGTGTACCGTTAATTTTTTTTTGGTGTCAAGAGAAAAAAGTTGCTAAATGAACTGAAGTTTATTTGTTATGGATGCGGACCTCGTGAAAATCCGCCGGAAAAAAGTTATGGTCAAAAAATCGAAAAAAAACGCGTTTTTTGAAGCTGGTGAAAATTTTAGAAGGAAAACTTTTTTTCTTGTGTTGAAAATCAAAAAGAGACGTGCAAAAGACGTCGATTAAAAAAAAAATTAGCTTCTCATGTTGGGTTTGAGCCGACTTAGAGCTTGTCAAAGTTTTGGTTTTTTCAAGTCAGCATAACTCGGCTCAAAATCAATATTTTTTTTTGATTAAAAAAACCAATCGATAGACAATTAAACAATTAACATTTTTTGCCAAACAACTATGTTGATTAAATCAACGTGCTTTGAGCTAGAAGCGTTCAAAGTGAGAAAAGTGATTTTTGAAGGTGATACTTTTGTGTGGCCACTAATTTGACTTCAGAATTAGATGCAGGACTAAAAGTTGTCCTAACAATGTTTAAACCTCATGCCGGTCCGTTGAGTGCGCAACGTCGCAAAATCAACTTTTGTTGATAACTTTTTTTTGGTTGAAAATTACCCCCCCTAAACCGGGTACCAAACGAAATGAAAAATAAAATGAGTTAGAGCTCTAGAAGAAATGAATTTAATTGAAGCAAGTTGAAGGCGTGAAAATTGGGTTTGAAAATTTTTTAAAACGCAAAAACAGGGTTTTAGACCAAGCGAAATTTTTCTACGTTGTTCTAAAACTCTGAAACAATTTTTTTTGACATCAGCATTCAATTGCGCATCGACATGTGTTATTCAATTTGAGCTAGCTCATTTGGTTAAGCTGAAAAAATTCCTTCGTAAAAATTTTAAAATTGAAATATTTTGAAAACTAGCAAAAATGATGATGTCTCGTTAAGTGCATTAGATTCAGCTAAAAATTTCCTTTAAGAACCGCGTTTAGTTGATAACAAAAGCTTTTGTTAAAAAGGATTTGTGTCGGTTTGAAAATTTTGCAAAAATTCTGAAATTTCAGTAGATGTGTCCCACCGAAAAAAGGGGTAGGGGCGGAGTCAAGGCGCGATGTCGGGCGAACGATTTATTGAGGTGAGATGAAATGAACCAAATTTTTGGTTCAATTACCCAAGTTTGAGGTAAATGAAAAAAATTTTTTTACAATTAAACCACCACTACCACACATTTTTAGACCCAAATTGGTGACATTTTGAAGTCATGTTTTGCATGTAATTTTGATAAATATTTAGTGATATTTTAAGGCATTTTTGGTCAAATTTTTAGCCAATTTTGGACATATTTTGACCATATTTTAAGGCATTTTTCGTCATATTTTAAAGCATTTTTCGTCAAATTTTTAGCCAATTTTGGCCATATTTTAATCAATATTTGGTCATATTTTAAGGCATTTTTCGTCATATTTTAAAGCATTTTTCGTCAAATTTTTAGCCAAATTTTTGCCATATTTAATCAATGTTTGAGCCGATGTTTGGCCATATTTTAAGACACATTTAGTCATTTTTTGCTTTATAAAAAGCGACAAGCCATTCTTCCTAATAGGCTTAGGTTTAGGGTTGTTGAAAACGAGGACATTTTTGTTCAACAACTGACGACGACATAGCGCTAGTTGAACATTTCAATTAGCTTATACATAGGAGTATTCTCTCCAGACCTAAATCTGTTTTTTGGAAGAGGTTTCTCTTCCAAAACCAAAAAAAATGACCTATTTTTACATGATTTTTGCGTTTTTCTCAAAAACTAGACATTTTCATGAGTTCTAAATAGGCGCATTCGATTCAGCGTCAAAAAATACATCAGAAAACACACAACATCAATAAAATAGGCAAAAAAAAAGTTTAGGCTTAACCTTAGGCTTAAGCTTAGCCTTAGGTTAATACCAGCCTTGGCTGGTATATTTAGGTCTGGGCGTTTTGGGTTTTTTTCGAATTTTGAGCTGAAATTTGGTTTGTAGATAGCCCTATGAGAAATATTTAGAGCCGCAACATATGAGCCCATCAGGTCTAAAACGGGCCGAGTTCTATCGGTCCAAAGTTGACGTTTTTTGACATACATTTGTTATTTATTTTTTTTCAAGCAAACTTACGAAGCTGAAAATTTGTGTCAAGACTAAACCAATAGTGAGGATTTTGGTGAGCCAATTGATTTTTGTGAGAAAAATTTTTTTCATATCGAACTTGAAAAAAAAAATTTTCAAACGTTTTTTCTGAAAAAGTGTACCGTTAATTTTTTTTTGGTGTCAAGAGAAAAAAGTTTCTAAATGAGTTGAAATTTATCGCCTATAGACCCGGACCTCGTGAAAATGGTCGAAAAAAAAATTATGCCCAAAAAATCGAAAAAAAACGCGTTTTTTGAAGCTGGTGAAAATTTTAGAAGGAAAACTTTTGTTCTCGTGTCAAAAATCAAAAAGAGACGTGCAAAAGACGTCGATTAAAAAAAAAATTAGCTTCTCATGTTGAGTTTGAGCCGACTTACGGCTTGTAAAAGTTTTGGCCTCTTCAAGCCGGCATAACTTGGCTCAAAATCAATATTTTTTTTCGATTAAAAAACGAATCGATAGACATTAAAACAATGAACATTTTGCGCCAAGCAACTATGTTGATTAAATTAACGTGCTTTGAGCTAGAAGCGTTCAAAAAATTCAAAGTGATTTTTGAAGGTGATGGTTTCAACCGGCCATTAGTTTCTGTCGCGGAATAGATGCGGAATAAAAAGTTGTCCTAAGAATGTTTTAACCTCATGACGATCTGCAACTGGCGCAACGTCGAAAAACCTATTTTTGTTGATAACTCATTTTTGGTTAAAAATTACCCCCCCTAAACCGGGTACCAAACGAAATGATTTAAAAAATGAGGTAGAGCTCTAGAAAAAATGATCTCAATTGAAACAAGTTGAAGGCATGAAAATTGGGTTTGAAAATTTTTTAAAACGCAAAAACGCGAATATTTATGGTCAAATTTTTCTACGTTGTCCTAAAACTCTGAAACCAATTTTTTTGAATTCAGCATGCAATTGCGCATCGACATGTGCTATTCAATTTGAGCTAGCTTTTTTAGTTAAGCCAGAAATGCTCCTTCGTAAAAACATTAAATGTGAAATATTTCGAAAACTCGCAAAAATCATGATGTCTCATTAAGTGCACTAGATTCAGCTAAAAATTTGCTTTAAGATGATATTTTAGTTAATAACAAAAGCTTTTGTTAAATAGGATTTGTGTCGGTTTGAAAAATTGCCAAAAATTCTGAAATTTCAGTAGATGTGTCCCACCAAAAAAAGGGGTAGGGGCGGAGTCAAGGCGCGATGTCGGGCGAACATTTTATTGAGGTGAGATGAAATGAACCAAATTTTTGGTTCAATTACCCAAGTTTGAGGTAAATGAAAAAAAATTTTTTTCAATTAAACCACCACCACCACACATTTTTAGACCCAAATTGGTGACATTTTTAAGTCATGTTTTGCATGTAATTTTGATAAATATTTAGTGATATTTTAAGGCATTTTTGGTCGAATTTTTAGCCTATTTTTACCCAATTTTGACCATATTTTAAGGCATTTTTGGTCAAATTTTTAGTCAATTTTGGACATATTTTTACCCAATTTTGACCATATTTTAAGGCATTTTTGGTCAACTTTGGCAATATTTTAAGGCACATTTTGACCAAATTTTGGCCATATTTAATCAAAGTTTGAGCCATTGTTTGGCCACATTTTAAGACACATTTTGGTCATTTTTTGCTTTATAAAAAGCGACAAGCCATTCTTTCTAATAGGCTTAGGTTTGGGGTTGTTGAAAACGAGGACATTTTTGTTCAACAACTGACGACGACATAGCGCTAGTTGAACATTTCAATCAGCTTGAACATAGGAGTATTCTCTCCAGACCTAAATCTGTTTTTTGGAAGAGGTTTCTCTTCCAAAACCAAAAAAAATGACCTATTTTTACATGATTTTTGCGTTTTTCTCAAAAACTAGACATTTTCATGAGTTCTAAATAGGCGCATTCGATTCAGCGTCAAAAAATACATCAGAAAACACACAACATCAATAAAATAGGCAAAAAAAAAGTTTAGGCTTAACCTTAGGCTTAAGCTTAGCCTTAGGTTAATACCAGCCTTGGCTGGTATATTTAGGTCTGGGCGTTTTGGGTTTTTTTCGAATTTTGAGCTGAAATTTGGTTTGTAGATAGCCCTATGAGAAATATTTAGAGCCGCAACATATGAGCCCATCAGGTCTAAAACGGGCCGAGTTCTATCGGTCCAAAGTTGACGTTTTTTGACATACATTTGTTATTTATTTTTTTTCAAGCAAACTTACGAAGCTGAAAATTTGTGTCAAGACTAAACCAATAGTGAGGATTTTGGTGAGCCAATTGATTTTTGTGAGAAAAATTTTTTTCATATCGAACTTGAAAAAAAAAATTTTCAAACGTTTTTTCTGAAAAAGTGTACCGTTAATTTTTTTTTGGTGTCAAGAGAAAAAAGTTTCTAAATGAGTTGAAATTTATCGCCTATAGACCCGGACCTCGTGAAAATGGTCGAAAAAAAAATTATGCCCAAAAAATCGAAAAAAAACGCGTTTTTTGAAGCTGGTGAAAATTTTAGAAGGAAAACTTTTGTTCTCGTGTCAAAAATCAAAAAGAGACGTGCAAAAGACGTCGATTAAAAAAAAAATTAGCTTCTCATGTTGAGTTTGAGCCGACTTACGGCTTGTAAAAGTTTTGGCCTCTTCAAGCCGGCATAACTTGGCTCAAAATCAATATTTTTTTTCGATTAAAAAACGAATCGATAGACATTAAAACAATGAACATTTTGCGCCAAGCAACTATGTTGATTAAATTAACGTGCTTTGAGCTAGAAGCGTTCAAAAAATTCAAAGTGATTTTTGAAGGTGATGGTTTCAACCGGCCATTAGTTTCTGTCGCGGAATAGATGCGGAATAAAAAGTTGTCCTAAGAATGTTTTAACCTCATGACGATCTGCAACTGGCGCAACGTCGAAAAACCTATTTTTGTTGATAACTCATTTTTGGTTAAAAATTACCCCCCCTAAACCGGGTACCAAACGAAATGATTTAAAAAATGAGGTAGAGCTCTAGAAAAAATGATCTCAATTGAAACAAGTTGAAGGCATGAAAATTGGGTTTGAAAATTTTTTAAAACGCAAAAACGCGAATATTTATGGTCAAATTTTTCTACGTTGTCCTAAAACTCTGAAACCAATTTTTTTGAATTCAGCATGCAATTGCGCATCGACATGTGCTATTCAATTTGAGCTAGCTTTTTTAGTTAAGCCAGAAATGCTCCTTCGTAAAAACATTAAATGTGAAATATTTCGAAAACTCGCAAAAATCATGATGTCTCATTAAGTGCACTAGATTCAGCTAAAAATTTGCTTTAAGATGATATTTTAGTTAATAACAAAAGCTTTTGTTAAATAGGATTTGTGTCGGTTTGAAAAATTGCCAAAAATTCTGAAATTTCAGTAGATGTGTCCCACCAAAAAAAGGGGTAGGGGCGGAGTCAAGGCGCGATGTCGGGCGAACATTTTATTGAGGTGAGATGAAATGAACCAAATTTTTGGTTCAATTACCCAAGTTTGAGGTAAATGAAAAAAAATTTTTTTCAATTAAACCACCACCACCACACATTTTTAGACCCAAATTGGTGACATTTTTAAGTCATGTTTTGCATGTAATTTTGATAAATATTTAGTGATATTTTAAGGCATTTTTGGTCGAATTTTTAGCCTATTTTTACCCAATTTTGACCATATTTTAAGGCATTTTTGGTCAAATTTTTAGTCAATTTTGGACATATTTTTACCCAATTTTGACCATATTTTAAGGCATTTTTGGTCAACTTTGGCAATATTTTAAGGCACATTTTGACCAAATTTTGGCCATATTTAATCAAAGTTTGAGCCATTGTTTGGCCACATTTTAAGACACATTTTGGTCATTTTTTGCTTTATAAAAAGCGACAAGCCATTCTTTCTAATAGGCTTAGGTTTGGGGTTGTTGAAAACGAGGACATTTTTGTTCAACAACTGACGACGACATAGCGCTAGTTGAACATTTCAATCAGCTTGAACATAGGAGTATTCTTTCCAGACCTAAATCTGTTTTTTGGAAGAGGTTTCTCTTCCAAAACCAAAAAAAATGACCTATTTTTACATGATTTTTGCGTTTTTCTCAAAAACTAGACATTTTCATGAATTCTGAATAGGCGCATTCGATTCAGCGTCAAAAAATACATCAGAAAACACACAACATCAATAATATAGGCAAAAAAAAAGTTAGGCTTAAGCTTAGGCTTAAGCTTAGCCTTAGGTTTAATACCAGCCTTGGCTGGTATATTTAGGTCTGGGCGTTTTGGGTTTTTTTCGATTTTTGAGCTGAAATTTGGTTTGTAGATAGCCCTATGAGAAATATTTAGAGCCGCAACATATGAGCCCATCAGGTCTAAAACGGGCCGAGTTCTATCGGTCCAAAGTTGACGTTTTTTGACATACATTTGTTATTTATTTTTTTTCAAGCAAACTTACGAAGCTGAAAATTTGTGTCAAGACTAAACCAATAGTGAGGATTTTGGTGAGCTAATTGATTTTTGTGAAAAAATTTGGTTTCATATCGAATTTGAAAAAAAAAATTTTCAAACGGTTTTCCTGAAAAAGTGTACCGTTAATTTTTTTTTGGTGTCAAGAGAAAAAAGTTGCTAAATGAACTGAAGTTTATTTGTTATGGATGCGGACCTCGTGAAAATCCGCCGGAAAAAAGTTATGGTCAAAAAATCGAAAAAAAACGCGTTTTTTGAAGCTGGTGAAAATTTTAGAAGGAAAACTTTTTTTCTTGTGTTGAAAATCAAAAAGAGACGTGCAAAAGACGTCGATTAAAAAAAAAATTAGCTTCTCATGTTGGGTTTGAGCCGACTTAGAGCTTGTCAAAGTTTTGGTTTAGGTTTAGGTTTAGGTTTAGGTTTAGGTTTAGGTTTAGGTTAGGTTTAGGTTTAGGTTTAGGTTTAGGTTTAGGTTTAGGTTTAGGTTTAGGTTTAGGTTTAGGTTTAGGTTTAGGTTAGGTTTAGGTTTAGGTTTAGGTTTAGGTTTAGGTTTAGGTTTAGGTTTAGGTTTAGGTTTAGGTTTAGGTTTAGGTTTAGGTTTAGGTTTAGGTTTAGGTTTAGGTTTAGGTTTAGGTTTAGGTTTAGGTTTAGGTTTAGGTTTAGGTTTAGGTTTAGGTTTAGGTTTAGGTTTAGGTTTAGGTTTAGGTTTAGGTTTAGGTTTAGGTTTAGGTTTAGGTTTAGGTTTAGGTTTAGGTTTAGGTTTAGGTTTAGGTTTAGGTTTAGGTTTAGGTTTAGGTTTAGGTTTAGGTTTAGGTTTAGGTTTAGGTTTAGGTTTAGGTTTAGGTTTAGGTTTAGGTTTAGGTTTAGGTTTAGGTTTAGGTTTAGGTTTAGGTTTAGGTTTAGGTTTAGGTTTAGGTTTAGGTTTAGGTTTAGGTTTAGGTTTAGGTTTAGGTTTAGGTTTAGGTTTAGGTTTAGGTTTAGGTTTAGGTTTAGGTTTAGGTTTAGGTTTAGGTTTAGGTTAATACCAGCCTTGGCTGGTATATTTAGGTCTGGGCGTTTTGGGTTTTTTTCGATTTTTGAGCTGAAATTTGGTTTGTAGATAGCCCTATGAGAAATATTTAGAGCCGCAACATATGAGCCCATCAGGTCTAAAACGGGCCGAGTTCTATCGGTCCAAAGTTGACGTTTTTTGACATACATTTGTTATTTATTTTTTTTCAAGCAAACTTACGAAGCTGAAAATTTGTGTCAAGACTAAACCAATAGTGAGGATTTTGGTGAGCCAATTGATTTTTGTGAGAAAAATTTTTTTCATATCGAACTTGAAAAAAAAAATTTTCAAACGTTTTTTCTGAAAAAGTGTACCGTTAATTTTTTTTTGGTGTCAAGAGAAAAAAGTTTCTAAATGAGTTGAAATTTATCGCCTATAGACCCGGACCTCGTGAAAATGGTCGAAAAAAAAATTATGCCCAAAAAATCGAAAAAAAACGCGTTTTTTGAAGCTGGTGAAAATTTTAGAAGGAAAACTTTTGTTCTCGTGTCAAAAATCAAAAAGAGACGTGCAAAAGACGTCGATTAAAAAAAAAATTAGCTTCTCATGTTGAGTTTGAGCCGACTTACGGCTTGTAAAAGTTTTGGCCTCTTCAAGCCGGCATAACTTGGCTCAAAATCAATATTTTTTTTCGATTAAAAAACGAATCGATAGACATTAAAACAATGAACATTTTGCGCCAAGCAACTATGTTGATTAAATTAACGTGCTTTGAGCTAGAAGCGTTCAAAAAATTCAAAGTGATTTTTGAAGGTGATGGTTTCAACCGGCCATTAGTTTCTGTCGCGGAATAGATGCGGAATAAAAAGTTGTCCTAAGAATGTTTTAACCTCATGACGATCTGCAACTGGCGCAACGTCGAAAAACCTATTTTTGTTGATAACTCATTTTTGGTTAAAAATTACCCCCCCTAAACCGGGTACCAAACGAAATGATTTAAAAAATGAGGTAGAGCTCTAGAAAAAATGATCTCAATTGAAACAAGTTGAAGGCATGAAAATTGGGTTTGAAAATTTTTTAAAACGCAAAAACGCGAATATTTATGGTCAAATTTTTCTACGTTGTCCTAAAACTCTGAAACCAATTTTTTTGAATTCAGCATGCAATTGCGCATCGACATGTGCTATTCAATTTGAGCTAGCTTTTTTAGTTAAGCCAGAAATGCTCCTTCGTAAAAACATTAAATGTGAAATATTTCGAAAACTCGCAAAAATCATGATGTCTCATTAAGTGCACTAGATTCAGCTAAAAATTTGCTTTAAGATGATATTTTAGTTAATAACAAAAGCTTTTGTTAAATAGGATTTGTGTCGGTTTGAAAAATTGCCAAAAATTCTGAAATTTCAGTAGATGTGTCCCACCAAAAAAAGGGGTAGGGGCGGAGTCAAGGCGCGATGTCGGGCGAACATTTTATTGAGGTGAGATGAAATGAACCAAATTTTTGGTTCAATTACCCAAGTTTGAGGTAAATGAAAAAAAATTTTTTTCAATTAAACCACCACCACCACACATTTTTAGACCCAAATTGGTGACATTTTTAAGTCATGTTTTGCATGTAATTTTGATAAATATTTAGTGATATTTTAAGGCATTTTTGGTCGAATTTTTAGCCTATTTTTACCCAATTTTGACCATATTTTAAGGCATTTTTGGTCAAATTTTTAGTCAATTTTGGACATATTTTTACCCAATTTTGACCATATTTTAAGGCATTTTTGGTCAACTTTGGCAATATTTTAAGGCACATTTTGACCAAATTTTGGCCATATTTAATCAAAGTTTGAGCCATTGTTTGGCCACATTTTAAGACACATTTTGGTCATTTTTTGCTTTATAAAAAGCGACAAGCCATTCTTTCTAATAGGCTTAGGTTTAGGTTTAGGTTTAGGTTTAGGTTTAGGTTTAGGTTTAGGTTTAGGTTTAGGTTTAGGTTTAGGTTTAGGTTTAGGTTTAGGTTTAGGTTTAGGTTTAGGTTTAGGTTTAGGTTTAGGTTTAGGTTTAGGTTTAGGTTTAGGTTTAGGTTTAGGTTTAGGTTTAGGTTTAGGTTTAGGTTTAGGTTTAGGTTTAGGTTTAGGTTTAGGTTTAGGTTTAGGTTTAGGTTTAGGTTTAGGTTTAGGTTTAGGTTTAGGTTTAGGTTTAGGTTTAGGTTTAGGTTTAGGTTTAGGTTTAGGTTTAGGTTTAGGTTTAGGTTTAGGTTTAGGTTTAGGTTTAGGTTTAGGTTTAGGTTTAGGTTTAGGTTTAGGTTTAGGTTTAGGTTTAGGTTTAGGTTTAGGTTTAGGTTTAGGTTTAGGTTTAGGTTTAGGTTTAGGTTTAGGTTTAGGTTTAGGTTTAGGTTTAGGTTTAGGTTTAGGTTTAGGTTTAGGTTTAGGTTTAGGTTTAGGTTTAGGTTTAGGTTTAGGTTTAGGTTTAGGTTTAGGTTTAGGTTTAGGTTTAGGTTTAGGTTTAGGTTTAGGTTTAGGTTTAGGTTTAGGTTTAGGTTTAGGTTTAGGTTTAGGTTTAGGTTTAGGTTTAGGTTTAGGTTTAGGTTTAGGTTTAGGTTTAGGTTTAGGTTTAGGTTTAGGTTTAGGTTTAGGTTTAGGTTTAGGTTTAGGTTTAGGTTTAGGTTTAGGTTTAGGTTTAGGTTTAGGTTTAGGTTTAGGTTTAGGTTTAGGTTTAGGTTTAGGTTTAGGTTTAGGTTTAGGTTTAGGTTTAGGTTTAGGTTTAGGTTTAGGTTTAGGTTTAGGTTTAGGTTTAGGTTTAGGTTTAGGTTTAGGTTTAGGTTTAGGTTTAGGTTTAGGTTTAGGTTTAGGTTTAGGTTTAGGTTTAGGTTTAGGTTTAGGTTTAGGTTTAGGTTTAGGTTTAGGTTTAGGTTTAGGTTTAGGTTTAGGTTTAGGTTTAGGTTTAGGTTTAGGTTTAGGTTTAGGTTTAGGTTTAGGTTTAGGTTTAGGTTTAGGTTTAGGTTTAGGTTTAGGTTTAGGTTTAGGTTTAGGTTTAGGTTTAGGTTTAGGTTTAGGTTTAGGTTTAGGTTTAGGTTTAGGTTTAGGTTTAGGTTTAGGTTTAGGTTTAGGTTTAGGTTTAGGTTTAGGTTTAGGTTTAGGTTTAGGTTTAGGTTTAGGTTTAGGTTTAGGTTTAGGTTTAGGTTTAGGTTTAGGTTTAGGTTTAGGTTTAGGTTTAGGTTTAGGTTTAGGTTTAGGTTTAGGTTTAGGTTTAGGTTTAGGTTTAGGTTTAGGTTTAGGTTTAGGTTTAGGTTTAGGTTTAGGTTTAGGTTTAGGTTTAGGTTTAGGTTTAGGTTTAGGTTTAGGTTTAGGTTTAGGTTTAGGTTTAGGTTTAGGTTTAGGTTTAGGTTTAGGTTTAGGTTTAGGTTTAGGTTTAGGTTTAGGTTTAGGTTTAGGTTTAGGTTTAGGTTTAGGTTTAGGTTTAGGTTTAGGTTTAGGTTTAGGTTTAGGTTTAGGTTTAGGTTTAGGTTTAGGTTTAGGTTTAGGTTTAGGTTTAGGTTTAGGTTTAGGTTTAGGTTTAGGTTTAGGTTTAGGTTTAGGTTTAGGTTTAGGTTTAGGTTTAGGTTTAGGTTTAGGTTTAGGTTTAGGTTTAGGTTTAGGTTTAGGTTTAGGTTTAGGTTTAGGTTTAGGTTTAGGTTTAGGTTTAGGTTTAGGTTTAGGTTTAGGTTTAGGTTTAGGTTTAGGTTTAGGTTTAGGTTTAGGTTTAGGTTTAGGTTTAGGTTTAGGTTTAGGTTTAGGTTTAGGTTTAGGTTTAGGTTTAGGTTTAGGTTTAGGTTTAGGTTTAGGTTTAGGTTTAGGTTTAGGTTTAGGTTTAGGTTTAGGTTTAGGTTTAGGTTTAGGTTTAGGTTTAGGTTTAGGTTTAGGTTTAGGTTTAGGTTTAGGTTTAGGTTTAGGTTTAGGTTTAGGTTTAGGTTTAGGTTTAGGTTTAGGTTTAGGTTTAGGTTTAGGTTTAGGTTTAGGTTTAGGTTTAGGTTTAGGTTTAGGTTTAGGTTTAGGTTTAGGTTTAGGTTTAGGTTTAGGTTTAGGTTTAGGTTTAGGTTTAGGTTTAGGTTTAGGTTTAGGTTTAGGTTTAGGTTTAGGTTTAGGTTTAGGTTTAGGTTTAGGTTTAGGTTTAGGTTTAGGTTTAGGTTTAGGTTTAGGTTTAGGTTTAGGTTTAGGTTTAGGTTTAGGTTTAGGTTTAGGTTTAGGTTTAGGTTTAGGTTTAGGTTTAGGTTTAGGTTTAGGTTTAGGTTTAGGTTTAGGTTTAGGTTTAGGTTTAGGTTTAGGTTTAGGTTTAGGTTTAGGTTTAGGTTTAGGTTTAGGTTTAGGTTTAGGTTTAGGTTTAGGTTTAGGTTTAGGTTTAGGTTTAGGTTTAGGTTTAGGTTTAGGTTTAGGTTTAGGTTTAGGTTTAGGTTTAGGTTTAGGTTTAGGTTTAGGTTTAGGTTTAGGTTTAGGTTTAGGTTTAGGTTTAGGTTTAGGTTTAGGTTTAGGTTTAGGTTTAGGTTTAGGTTTAGGTTTAGGTTTAGGTTTAGGTTTAGGTTTAGGTTTAGGTTTAGGTTTAGGTTTAGGTTTAGGTTTAGGTTTAGGTTTAGGTTTAGGTTTAGGTTTAGGTTTAGGTTTAGGTTTAGGTTTAGGTTTAGGTTTAGGTTTAGGTTTAGGTTTAGGTTTAGGTTTAGGTTTAGGTTTAGGTTTAGGTTTAGGTTTAGGTTTAGGTTTAGGTTTAGGTTTAGGTTTAGGTTTAGGTTTAGGTTTAGGTTTAGGTTTAGGTTTAGGTTTAGGTTTAGGTTTAGGTTTAGGTTTAGGTTTAGGTTTAGGTTTAGGTTTAGGTTTAGGTTTAGGTTTAGGTTTAGGTTTAGGTTTAGGTTTAGGTTTAGGTTTAGGTTTAGGTTTAGGTTTAGGTTTAGGTTTAGGTTTAGGTTTAGGTTTAGGTTTAGGTTTAGGTTTAGGTTTAGGTTTAGGTTTAGGTTTAGGTTTAGGTTTAGGTTTAGGTTTAGGTTTAGGTTTAGGTTTAGGTTTAGGTTTAGGTTTAGGTTTAGGTTTAGGTTTAGGTTTAGGTTTAGGTTTAGGTTTAGGTTTAGGTTTAGGTTTAGGTTTAGGTTTAGGTTTAGGTTTAGGTTTAGGTTTAGGTTTAGGTTTAGGTTTAGGTTTAGGTTTAGGTTTAGGTTTAGGTTTAGGTTTAGGTTTAGGTTTAGGTTTAGGTTTAGGTTTAGGTTTAGGTTTAGGTTTAGGTTTAGGTTTAGGTTTAGGTTTAGGTTTAGGTTTAGGTTTAGGTTTAGGTTTAGGTTTAGGTTTAGGTTTAGGTTTAGGTTTAGGTTTAGGTTTAGGTTTAGGTTTAGGTTTAGGTTTAGGTTTAGGTTTAGGTTTAGGTTTAGGTTTAGGTTTAGGTTTAGGTTTAGGTTTAGGTTTAGGTTTAGGTTTAGGTTTAGGTTTAGGTTTAGGTTTAGGTTTAGGTTTAGGTTTAGGTTTAGGTTTAGGTTTAGGTTTAGGTTTAGGTTTAGGTTTAGGTTTAGGTTTAGGTTTAGGTTTAGGTTTAGGTTTAGGTTTAGGTTTAGGTTTAGGTTTAGGTTTAGGTTTAGGTTTAGGTTTAGGTTTAGGTTTAGGTTTAGGTTTAGGTTTAGGTTTAGGTTTAGGTTTAGGTTTAGGTTTAGGTTTAGGTTTAGGTTTAGGTTTAGGTTTAGGTTTAGGTTTAGGTTTAGGTTTAGGTTTAGGTTTAGGTTTAGGTTTAGGTTTAGGTTTAGGTTTAGGTTTAGGTTTAGGTTTAGGTTTAGGTTTAGGTTTAGGTTTAGGTTTAGGTTTAGGTTTAGGTTTAGGTTTAGGTTTAGGTTTAGGTTTAGGTTTAGGTTTAGGTTTAGGTTTAGGTTTAGGTTTAGGTTTAGGTTTAGGTTTAGGTTTAGGTTTAGGTTTAGGTTTAGGTTTAGGTTTAGGTTTAGGTTTAGGTTTAGGTTTAGGTTTAGGTTTAGGTTTAGGTTTAGGTTTAGGTTTAGGTTTAGGTTTAGGTTTAGGTTTAGGTTTAGGTTTAGGTTTAGGTTTAGGTTTAGGTTTAGGTTTAGGTTTAGGTTTAGGTTTAGGTTTAGGTTTAGGTTTAGGTTTAGGTTTAGGTTTAGGTTTAGGTTTAGGTTTAGGTTTAGGTTTAGGTTTAGGTTTAGGTTTAGGTTTAGGTTTAGGTTTAGGTTTAGGTTTAGGTTTAGGTTTAGGTTTAGGTTTAGGTTTAGGTTTAGGTTTAGGTTTAGGTTTAGGTTTAGGTTTAGGTTTAGGTTTAGGTTTAGGTTTAGGTTTAGGTTTAGGTTTAGGTTTAGGTTTAGGTTTAGGTTTAGGTTTAGGTTTAGGTTTAGGTTTAGGTTTAGGTTTAGGTTTAGGTTTAGGTTTAGGTTTAGGTTTAGGTTTAGGTTTAGGTTTAGGTTTAGGTTTAGGTTTAGGTTTAGGTTTAGGTTTAGGTTTAGGTTTAGGTTTAGGTTTAGGTTTAGGTTTAGGTTTAGGTTTAGGTTTAGGTTTAGGTTTAGGTTTAGGTTTAGGTTTAGGTTTAGGTTTAGGTTTAGGTTTAGGTTTAGGTTTAGGTTTAGGTTTAGGTTTAGGTTTAGGTTTAGGTTTAGGTTTAGGTTTAGGTTTAGGTTTAGGTTTAGGTTTAGGTTTAGGTTTAGGTTTAGGTTTAGGTTTAGGTTTAGGTTTAGGTTTAGGTTTAGGTTTAGGTTTAGGTTTAGGTTTAGGTTTAGGTTTAGGTTTAGGTTTAGGTTTAGGTTTAGGTTTAGGTTTAGGTTTAGGTTTAGGTTTAGGTTTAGGTTTAGGTTTAGGTTTAGGTTTAGGTTTAGGTTTAGGTTTAGGTTTAGGTTTAGGTTTAGGTTTAGGTTTAGGTTTAGGTTTAGGTTTAGGTTTAGGTTTAGGTTTAGGTTTAGGTTTAGGTTTAGGTTTAGGTTTAGGTTTAGGTTTAGGTTTAGGTTTAGGTTTAGGTTTAGGTTTAGGTTTAGGTTTAGGTTTAGGTTTAGGTTTAGGTTTAGGTTTAGGTTTAGGTTTAGGTTTAGGTTTAGGTTTAGGTTTAGGTTTAGGTTTAGGTTTAGGTTTAGGTTTAGGTTTAGGTTTAGGTTTAGGTTTAGGTTTAGGTTTAGGTTTAGGTTTAGGTTTAGGTTTAGGTTTAGGTTTAGGTTTAGGTTTAGGTTTAGGTTTAGGTTTAGGTTTAGGTTTAGGTTTAGGTTTAGGTTTAGGTTTAGGTTTAGGTTTAGGTTTAGGTTTAGGTTTAGGTTTAGGTTTAGGTTTAGGTTTAGGTTTAGGTTTAGGTTTAGGTTTAGGTTTAGGTTTAGGTTTAGGTTTAGGTTTAGGTTTAGGTTTAGGTTTAGGTTTAGGTTTAGGTTTAGGTTTAGGTTTAGGTTTAGGTTTAGGTTTAGGTTTAGGTTTAGGTTTAGGTTTAGGTTTAGGTTTAGGTTTAGGTTTAGGTTTAGGTTTAGGTTTAGGTTTAGGTTTAGGTTTAGGTTTAGGTTTAGGTTTAGGTTTAGGTTTAGGTTTAGGTTTAGGTTTAGGTTTAGGTTTAGGTTTAGGTTTAGGTTTAGGTTTAGGTTTAGGTTTAGGTTTAGGTTTAGGTTTAGGTTTAGGTTTAGGTTTAGGTTTAGGTTTAGGTTTAGGTTTAGGTTTAGGTTTAGGTTTAGGTTTAGGTTTAGGTTTAGGTTTAGGTTTAGGTTTAGGTTTAGGTTTAGGTTTAGGTTTAGGTTTAGGTTTAGGTTTAGGTTTAGGTTTAGGTTTAGGTTTAGGTTTAGGTTTAGGTTTAGGTTTAGGTTTAGGTTTAGGTTTAGGTTTAGGTTTAGGTTTAGGTTTAGGTTTAGGTTTAGGTTTAGGTTTAGGTTTAGGTTTAGGTTTAGGTTTAGGTTTAGGTTTAGGTTTAGGTTTAGGTTTAGGTTTAGGTTTAGGTTTAGGTTTAGGTTTAGGTTTAGGTTTAGGTTTAGGTTTAGGTTTAGGTTTAGGTTTAGGTTTAGGTTTAGGTTTAGGTTTAGGTTTAGGTTTAGGTTTAGGTTTAGGTTTAGGTTTAGGTTTAGGTTTAGGTTTAGGTTTAGGTTTAGGTTTAGGTTTAGGTTTAGGTTTAGGTTTAGGTTTAGGTTTAGGTTTAGGTTTAGGTTTAGGTTTAGGTTTAGGTTTAGGTTTAGGTTTAGGTTTAGGTTTAGGTTTAGGTTTAGGTTTAGGTTTAGGTTTAGGTTTAGGTTTAGGTTTAGGTTTAGGTTTAGGTTTAGGTTTAGGTTTAGGTTTAGGTTTAGGTTTAGGTTTAGGTTTAGGTTTAGGTTTAGGTTTAGGTTTAGGTTTAGGTTTAGGTTTAGGTTTAGGTTTAGGTTTAGGTTTAGGTTTAGGTTTAGGTTTAGGTTTAGGTTTAGGTTTAGGTTTAGGTTTAGGTTTAGGTTTAGGTTTAGGTTTAGGTTTAGGTTTAGGTTTAGGTTTAGGTTTAGGTTTAGGTTTAGGTTTAGGTTTAGGTTTAGGTTTAGGTTTAGGTTTAGGTTTAGGTTTAGGTTTAGGTTTAGGTTTAGGTTTAGGTTTAGGTTTAGGTTTAGGTTTAGGTTTAGGTTTAGGTTTAGGTTTAGGTTTAGGTTTAGGTTTAGGTTTAGGTTTAGGTTTAGGTTTAGGTTTAGGTTTAGGTTTAGGTTTAGGTTTAGGTTTAGGTTTAGGTTTAGGTTTAGGTTTAGGTTTAGGTTTAGGTTTAGGTTTAGGTTTAGGTTTAGGTTTAGGTTTAGGTTTAGGTTTAGGTTTAGGTTTAGGTTTAGGTTTAGGTTTAGGTTTAGGTTTAGGTTTAGGTTTAGGTTTAGGTTTAGGTTTAGGTTTAGGTTTAGGTTTAGGTTTAGGTTTAGGTTTAGGTTTAGGTTTAGGTTTAGGTTTAGGTTTAGGTTTAGGTTTAGGTTTAGGTTTAGGTTTAGGTTTAGGTTTAGGTTTAGGTTTAGGTTTAGGTTTAGGTTTAGGTTTAGGTTTAGGTTTAGGTTTAGGTTTAGGTTTAGGTTTAGGTTTAGGTTTAGGTTTAGGTTTAGGTTTAGGTTTAGGTTTAGGTTTAGGTTTAGGTTTAGGTTTAGGTTTAGGTTTAGGTTTAGGTTTAGGTTTAGGTTTAGGTTTAGGTTTAGGTTTAGGTTTAGGTTTAGGTTTAGGTTTAGGTTTAGGTTTAGGTTTAGGGTTTAGGTTTAGGTTTAGGTTTAGGTTTAGGTTTAGGTTTAGGTTTAGGTTTAGGTTTAGGTTTAGGTTTAGGTTTAGGTTTAGGTTTAGGTTTAGGTTTAGGTTTAGGTTTAGGTTTAGGTTTAGGTTTAGGTTTAGGTTTAGGTTTAGGTTTAGGTTTAGGTTTAGGTTTAGGTTTAGGTTTAGGTTTAGGTTTAGGTTTAGGTTTAGGTTTAGGTTTAGGTTTAGGTTTAGGTTTAGGTTTAGGTTTAGGTTTAGGTTTAGGTTTAGGTTTAGGTTTAGGTTTAGGTTTAGGTTTAGGTTTAGGTTTAGGTTTAGGTTTAGGTTTAGGTTTAGGTTTAGGTTTAGGTTTAGGTTTAGGTTTAGGTTTAGGTTTAGGTTTAGGTTTAGGTTTAGGTTTAGGTTTAGGTTTAGGTTTAGGTTTAGGTTTAGGTTTAGGTTTAGGTTTAGGTTTAGGTTTAGGTTTAGGTTTAGGTTTAGGTTTAGGTTTAGGTTTAGGTTTAGGTTTAGGTTTAGGTTTAGGTTTAGGTTTAGGTTTAGGTTTAGGTTTAGGTTTAGGTTTAGGTTTAGGTTTAGGTTTAGGTTTAGGTTTAGGTTTAGGTTTAGGTTTAGGTTTAGGTTTAGGTTTAGGTTTAGGTTTAGGTTTAGGTTTAGGTTTAGGTTTAGGTTTAGGTTTAGGTTTAGGTTTAGGTTTAGGTTTAGGTTTAGGTTTAGGTTTAGGTTTAGGTTTAGGTTTAGGTTTAGGTTTAGGTTTAGGTTTAGGTTTAGGTTTAGGTTTAGGTTTAGGTTTAGGTTTAGGTTTAGGTTTAGGTTTAGGTTTAGGTTTAGGTTTAGGTTTAGGTTTAGGTTTAGGTTTAGGTTTAGGTTTAGGTTTAGGTTTAGGTTTAGGTTTAGGTTTAGGTTTAGGTTTAGGTTTAGGTTTAGGTTTAGGTTTAGGTTTAGGTTTAGGTTTAGGTTTAGGTTTAGGTTTAGGTTTAGGTTTAGGTTTAGGTTTAGGTTTAGGTTTAGGTTTAGGTTTAGGTTTAGGTTTAGGTTTAGGTTTAGGTTTAGGTTTAGGTTTAGGTTTAGGTTTAGGTTTAGGTTTAGGTTTAGGTTTAGGTTTAGGTTTAGGTTTAGGTTTAGGTTTAGGTTTAGGTTTAGGTTTAGGTTTAGGTTTAGGTTTAGGTTTAGGTTTAGGTTTAGGTTTAGGTTTAGGTTTAGGTTTAGGTTTAGGTTTAGGTTTAGGTTTAGGTTTAGGTTTAGGTTTAGGTTTAGGTTTAGGTTTAGGTTTAGGTTTAGGTTTAGGTTTAGGTTTAGGTTTAGGTTTAGGTTTAGGTTTAGGTTTAGGTTTAGGTTTAGGTTTAGGTTTAGGTTTAGGTTTAGGTTTAGGTTTAGGTTTAGGTTTAGGTTTAGGTTTAGGTTTAGGTTTAGGTTTAGGTTTAGGTTTAGGTTTAGGTTTAGGTTTAGGTTTAGGTTTAGGTTTAGGTTTAGGTTTAGGTTTAGGTTTAGGTTTAGGTTTAGGTTTAGGTTTAGGTTTAGGTTTAGGTTTAGGTTTAGGTTTAGGTTTAGGTTTAGGTTTAGGTTTAGGTTTAGGTTTAGGTTTAGGTTTAGGTTTAGGTTTAGGTTTAGGTTTAGGTTTAGGTTTAGGTTTAGGTTTAGGTTTAGGTTTAGGTTTAGGTTTAGGTTTAGGTTTAGGTTTAGGTTTAGGTTTAGGTTTAGGTTTAGGTTTAGGTTTAGGTTTAGGTTTAGGTTTAGGTTTAGGTTTAGGTTTAGGTTTAGGTTTAGGTTTAGGTTTAGGTTTAGGTTTAGGTTTAGGTTTAGGTTTAGGTTTAGGTTTAGGTTTAGGTTTAGGTTTAGGTTTAGGTTTAGGTTTAGGTTTAGGTTTAGGTTTAGGTTTAGGTTTAGGTTTAGGTTTAGGTTTAGGTTTAGGTTTAGGTTTAGGTTTAGGTTTAGGTTTAGGTTTAGGTTTAGGTTTAGGTTTAGGTTTAGGTTTAGGTTTAGGTTTAGGTTTAGGTTTAGGTTTAGGTTTAGGTTTAGGTTTAGGTTTAGGTTTAGGTTTAGGTTTAGGTTTAGGTTTAGGTTTAGGTTTAGGTTTAGGTTTAGGTTTAGGTTTAGGTTTAGGTTTAGGTTTAGGTTTAGGTTTAGGTTTAGGTTTAGGTTTAGGTTTAGGTTTAGGTTTAGGTTTAGGTTTAGGTTTAGGTTTAGGTTTAGGTTTAGGTTTAGGTTTAGGTTTAGGTTTAGGTTTAGGTTTAGGTTTAGGTTTAGGTTTAGGTTTAGGTTTAGGTTTAGGTTTAGGTTTAGGTTTAGGTTTAGGTTTAGGTTTAGGTTTAGGTTTAGTTTAGGTTTAGGTTTAGGTTTAGGTTTAGGTTTAGGTTTAGGTTTAGGTTTAGGTTTAGGTTTAGGTTTAGGTTTAGGTTTAGGTTTAGGTTTAGGTTTAGGTTTAGGTTTAGGTTTAGGTTTAGGTTTAGGTTTAGGTTTAGGTTTAGGTTTAGGTTTAGGTTTAGGTTTAGGTTTAGGTTTAGGTTTAGGTTTAGGTTTAGGTTTAGGTTTAGGTTTAGGTTTAGGTTTAGGTTTAGGTTTAGGTTTAGGTTTAGGTTTAGGTTTAGGTTTAGGTTTAGGTTTAGGTTTAGGTTTAGGTTTAGGTTTAGGTTTAGGTTTAGGTTTAGGTTTAGGTTTAGGTTTAGGTTTAGGTTTAGGTTTAGGTTTAGGTTTAGGTTTAGGTTTAGGTTTAGGTTTAGGTTTAGGTTTAGGTTTAGGTTTAGGTTTAGGTTTAGGTTTAGGTTTAGGTTTAGGTTTAGGTTTAGGTTTAGGTTTAGGTTTAGGTTTAGGTTTAGGTTTAGGTTTAGGTTTAGGTTTAGGTTTAGGTTTAGGTTTAGGTTTAGGTTTAGGTTTAGGTTTAGGTTTAGGTTTAGGTTTAGGTTTAGGTTTAGGTTTAGGTTTAGGTTTAGGTTTAGGTTTAGGTTTAGGTTTAGGTTTAGGTTTAGGTTTAGGTTTAGGTTTAGGTTTAGGTTTAGGTTTAGGTTTAGGTTTAGGTTTAGGTTTAGGTTTAGGTTTAGGTTTAGGTTTAGGTTTAGGTTTAGGTTTAGGTTTAGGTTTAGGTTTAGGTTTAGGTTTAGGTTTAGGTTTAGGTTTAGGTTTAGGTTTAGGTTTAGGTTTAGGTTTAGGTTTAGGTTTAGGTTTAGGTTTAGGTTTAGGTTTAGGTTTAGGTTTAGGTTTAGGTTTAGGTTTAGGTTTAGGTTTAGGTTTAGGTTTAGGTTTAGGTTTAGGTTTAGGTTTAGGTTTAGGTTTAGGTTTAGGTTTAGGTTTAGGTTTAGGTTTAGGTTTAGGTTTAGGTTTAGGTTTAGGTTTAGGTTTAGGTTTAGGTTTAGGTTTAGGTTTAGGTTTAGGTTTAGGTTTAGGTTTAGGTTTAGGTTTAGGTTTAGGTTTAGGTTTAGGTTTAGGTTTAGGTTTAGGTTTAGGTTTAGGTTTAGGTTTAGGTTTAGGTTTAGGTTTAGGTTTAGGTTTAGGTTTAGGTTTAGGTTTAGGTTTAGGTTTAGGTTTAGGTTTAGGTTTAGGTTTAGGTTTAGGTTTAGGTTTAGGTTTAGGTTTAGGTTTAGGTTTAGGTTTAGGTTTAGGTTTAGGTTTAGGTTTAGGTTTAGGTTTAGGTTTAGGTTTAGGTTTAGGTTTAGGTTTAGGTTTAGGTTTAGGTTTAGGTTTAGGTTTAGGTTTAGGTTTAGGTTTAGGTTTAGGTTTAGGTTTAGGTTTAGGTTTAGGTTTAGGTTTAGGTTTAGGTTTAGGTTTAGGTTTAGGTTTAGGTTTAGGTTTAGGTTTAGGTTTAGGTTTAGGTTTAGGTTTAGGTTTAGGTTTAGGTTTAGGTTTAGGTTTAGGTTTAGGTTTAGGTTTAGGTTTAGGTTTAGGTTTAGGTTTAGGTTTAGGTTTAGGTTTAGGTTTAGGTTTAGGTTTAGGTTTAGGTTTAGGTTTAGGTTTAGGTTTAGGTTTAGGTTTAGGTTTAGGTTTAGGTTTAGGTTTAGGTTTAGGTTTAGGTTTAGGTTTAGGTTTAGGTTTAGGTTTAGGTTTAGGTTTAGGTTTAGGTTTAGGTTTAGGTTTAGGTTTAGGTTTAGGTTTAGGTTTAGGTTTAGGTTTAGGTTTAGGTTTAGGTTTAGGTTTAGGTTTAGGTTTAGGTTTAGGTTTAGGTTTAGGTTTAGGTTTAGGTTTAGGTTTAGGTTTAGGTTTAGGTTTAGGTTTAGGTTTAGGTTTAGGTTTAGGTTTAGGTTTAGGTTTAGGTTTAGGTTTAGGTTTAGGTTTAGGTTTAGGTTTAGGTTTAGGTTTAGGTTTAGGTTTAGGTTTAGGTTTAGGTTTAGGTTTAGGTTTAGGTTTAGGTTTAGGTTTAGGTTTAGGTTTAGGTTTAGGTTTAGGTTTAGGTTTAGGTTTAGGTTTAGGTTTAGGTTTAGGTTTAGGTTTAGGTTTAGGTTTAGGTTTAGGTTTAGGTTTAGGTTTAGGTTTAGGTTTAGGTTTAGGTTTAGGTTTAGGTTTAGGTTTAGGTTTAGGTTTAGGTTTAGGTTTAGGTTTAGGTTTAGGTTTAGGTTTAGGTTTAGGTTTAGGTTTAGGTTTAGGTTTAGGTTTAGGTTTAGGTTTAGGTTTAGGTTTAGGTTTAGGTTTAGGTTTAGGTTTAGGTTTAGGTTTAGGTTTAGGTTTAGGTTTAGGTTTAGGTTTAGGTTTAGGTTTAGGTTTAGGTTTAGGTTTAGGTTTAGGTTTAGGTTTAGGTTTAGGTTTAGGTTTAGGTTTAGGTTTAGGTTTAGGTTTAGGTTTAGGTTTAGGTTTAGGTTTAGGTTTAGGTTTAGGTTTAGGTTTAGGTTTAGGTTTAGGTTTAGGTTTAGGTTTAGGTTTAGGTTTAGGTTTAGGTTTAGGTTTAGGTTTAGGTTTAGGTTTAGGTTTAGGTTTAGGTTTAGGTTTAGGTTTAGGTTTAGGTTTAGGTTTAGGTTTAGGTTTAGGTTTAGGTTTAGGTTTAGGTTTAGGTTTAGGTTTAGGTTTAGGTTTAGGTTTAGGTTTAGGTTTAGGTTTAGGTTTAGGTTTAGGTTTAGGTTTAGGTTTAGGTTTAGGTTTAGGTTTAGGTTTAGGTTTAGGTTTAGGTTTAGGTTTAGGTTTAGGTTTAGGTTTAGGTTTAGGTTTAGGTTTAGGTTTAGGTTTAGGTTTAGGTTTAGGTTTAGGTTTAGGTTTAGGTTTAGGTTTAGGTTTAGGTTTAGGTTTAGGTTTAGGTTTAGGTTTAGGTTTAGGTTTAGGTTTAGGTTTAGGTTTAGGTTTAGGTTTAGGTTTAGGTTTAGGTTTAGGTTTAGGTTTAGGTTTAGGTTTAGGTTTAGGTTTAGGTTTAGGTTTAGGTTTAGGTTTAGGTTTAGGTTTAGGTTTAGGTTTAGGTTTAGGTTTAGGTTTAGGTTTAGGTTTAGGTTTAGGTTTAGGTTTAGGTTTAGGTTTAGGTTTAGGTTTAGGTTTAGGTTTAGGTTTAGGTTTAGGTTTAGGTTTAGGTTTAGGTTTAGGTTTAGGTTTAGGTTTAGGTTTAGGTTTAGGTTTAGGTTTAGGTTTAGGTTTAGGTTTAGGTTTAGGTTTAGGTTTAGGTTTAGGTTTAGGTTTAGGTTTAGGTTTAGGTTTAGGTTTAGGTTTAGGTTTAGGTTTAGGTTTAGGTTTAGGTTTAGGTTTAGGTTTAGGTTTAGGTTTAGGTTTAGGTTTAGGTTTAGGTTTAGGTTTAGGTTTAGGTTTAGGTTTAGGTTTAGGTTTAGGTTTAGGTTTAGGTTTAGGTTTAGGTTTAGGTTTAGGTTTAGGTTTAGGTTTAGGTTTAGGTTTAGGTTTAGGTTTAGGTTTAGGTTTAGGTTTAGGTTTAGGTTTAGGTTTAGGTTTAGGTTTAGGTTTAGGTTTAGGTTTAGGTTTAGGTTTAGGTTTAGGTTTAGGTTTAGGTTTAGGTTTAGGTTTAGGTTTAGGTTTAGGTTTAGGTTTAGGTTTAGGTTTAGGTTTAGGTTTAGGTTTAGGTTTAGGTTTAGGTTTAGGTTTAGGTTTAGGTTTAGGTTTAGGTTTAGGTTTAGGTTTAGGTTTAGGTTTAGGTTTAGGTTTAGGTTTAGGTTTAGGTTTAGGTTTAGGTTTAGGTTTAGGTTTAGGTTTAGGTTTAGGTTTAGGTTTAGGTTTAGGTTTAGGTTTAGGTTTAGGTTTAGGTTGTTGGTTTAGGTTTAGGTTTAGGTTTAGGTTTAGGTTTAGGTTTAGGTTTAGGTTTAGGTTTAGGTTTAGGTTTAGGTTTAGGTTTAGGTTTAGGTTTAGGTTTAGGTTTAGGTTTAGGTTTAGGTTTAGGTTTAGGTTTAGGTTTAGGTTTAGGTTTAGGTTTAGGTTTAGGTTTAGGTTTAGGTTTAGGTTTAGGTTTAGGTTTAGGTTTAGGTTTAGGTTTAGGTTTAGGTTTAGGTTTAGGTTTAGGTTTAGGTTTAGGTTTAGGTTTAGGTTTAGGTTTAGGTTTAGGTTTAGGTTTAGGTTTAGGTTTAGGTTTAGGTTTAGGTTTAGGTTTAGGTTTAGGTTTAGGTTTAGGTTTAGGTTTAGGTTTAGGTTTAGGTTTAGGTTTAGGTTTAGGTTTAGGTTTAGGTTTAGGTTTAGGTTTAGGTTTAGGTTTAGGTTTAGGTTTAGGTTTAGGTTTAGGTTTAGGTTTAGGTTTAGGTTTAGGTTTAGGTTTAGGTTTAGGTTTAGGTTTAGGTTTAGGTTTAGGTTTAGGTTTAGGTTTAGGTTTAGGTTTAGGTTTAGGTTTAGGTTTAGGTTTAGGTTTAGGTTTAGGTTTAGGTTTAGGTTTAGGTTTAGGTTTAGGTTTAGGTTTAGGTTTAGGTTTAGGTTTAGGTTTAGGTTTAGGTTTAGGTTTAGGTTTAGGTTTAGGTTTAGGTTTAGGTTTAGGTTTAGGTTTAGGTTTAGGTTTAGGTTTAGGTTTAGGTTTAGGTTTAGGTTTAGGTTTAGGTTTAGGTTTAGGTTTAGGTTTAGGTTTAGGTTTAGGTTTAGGTTTAGGTTTAGGTTTAGGTTTAGGTTTAGGTTTAGGTTTAGGTTTAGGTTTAGGTTTAGGTTTAGGTTTAGGTTTAGGTTTAGGTTTAGGTTTAGGTTTAGGTTTAGGTTTAGGTTTAGGTTTAGGTTTAGGTTTAGGTTTAGGTTTAGGTTTAGGTTTAGGTTTAGGTTTAGGTTTAGGTTTAGGTTTAGGTTTAGGTTTAGGTTTAGGTTTAGGTTTAGGTTTAGGTTTAGGTTTAGGTTTAGGTTTAGGTTTAGGTTTAGGTTTAGGTTTAGGTTTAGGTTTAGGTTTAGGTTTAGGTTTAGGTTTAGGTTTAGGTTTAGGTTTAGGTTTAGGTTTAGGTTTAGGTTTAGGTTTAGGTTTAGGTTTAGGTTTAGGTTTAGGTTTAGGTTTAGGTTTAGGTTTAGGTTTAGGTTTAGGTTTAGGTTTAGGTTTAGGTTTAGGTTTAGGTTTAGGTTTAGGTTTAGGTTTAGGTTTAGGTTTAGGTTTAGGTTTAGGTTTAGGTTTAGGTTTAGGTTTAGGTTTAGGTTTAGGTTTAGGTTTAGGTTTAGGTTTAGGTTTAGGTTTAGGTTTAGGTTTAGGTTTAGGTTTAGGTTTAGGTTTAGGTTTAGGTTTAGGTTTAGGTTTAGGTTTAGGTTTAGGTTTAGGTTTAGGTTTAGGTTTAGGTTTAGGTTTAGGTTTAGGTTTAGGTTTAGGTTTAGGTTTAGGTTTAGGTTTAGGTTTAGGTTTAGGTTTAGGTTTAGGTTTAGGTTTAGGTTTAGGTTTAGGTTTAGGTTTAGGTTTAGGTTTAGGTTTAGGTTTAGGTTTAGGTTTAGGTTTAGGTTTAGGTTTAGGTTTAGGTTTAGGTTTAGGTTTAGGTTTAGGTTTAGGTTTAGGTTTAGGTTTAGGTTTAGGTTTAGGTTTAGGTTTAGGTTTAGGTTTAGGTTTAGGTTTAGGTTTAGGTTTAGGTTTAGGTTTAGGTTTAGGTTTAGGTTTAGGTTTAGGTTTAGGTTTAGGTTTAGGTTTAGGTTTAGGTTTAGGTTTAGGTTTAGGTTTAGGTTTAGGTTTAGGTTTAGGTTTAGGTTTAGGTTTAGGTTTAGGTTTAGGTTTAGGTTTAGGTTTAGGTTTAGGTTTAGGTTTAGGTTTAGGTTTAGGTTTAGGTTTAGGTTTAGGTTTAGGTTTAGGTTTAGGTTTAGGTTTAGGTTTAGGTTTAGGTTTAGGTTTAGGTTTAGGTTTAGGTTTAGGTTTAGGTTTAGGTTTAGGTTTAGGTTTAGGTTTAGGTTTAGGTTTAGGTTTAGGTTTAGGTTTAGGTTTAGGTTTAGGTTTAGGTTTAGGTTTAGGTTTAGGTTTAGGTTTAGGTTTAGGTTTAGGTTTAGGTTTAGGTTTAGGTTTAGGTTTAGGTTTAGGTTTAGGTTTAGGTTTAGGTTTAGGTTTAGGTTTAGGTTTAGGTTTAGGTTTAGGTTTAGGTTTAGGTTTAGGTTTAGGTTTAGGTTTAGGTTTAGGTTTAGGTTTAGGTTTAGGTTTAGGTTTAGGTTTAGGTTTAGGTTTAGGTTTAGGTTTAGGTTTAGGTTTAGGTTTAGGTTTAGGTTTAGGTTTAGGTTTAGGTTTAGGTTTAGGTTTAGGTTTAGGTTTAGGTTTAGGTTTAGGTTTAGGTTTAGGTTTAGGTTTAGGTTTAGGTTTAGGTTTAGGTTTAGGTTTAGGTTTAGGTTTAGGTTTAGGTTTAGGTTTAGGTTTAGGTTTAGGTTTAGGTTTAGGTTTAGGTTTAGGTTTAGGTTTAGGTTTAGGTTTAGGTTTAGGTTTAGGTTTAGGTTTAGGTTTAGGTTTAGGTTTAGGTTTAGGTTTAGGTTTAGGTTTAGGTTTAGGTTTAGGTTTAGGTTTAGGTTTAGGTTTAGGTTTAGGTTTAGGTTTAGGTTTAGGTTTAGGTTTAGGTTTAGGTTTAGGTTTAGGTTTAGGTTTAGGTTTAGGTTTAGGTTTAGGTTTAGGTTTAGGTTTAGGTTTAGGTTTAGGTTTAGGTTTAGGTTTAGGTTTAGGTTTAGGTTTAGGTTTAGGTTTAGGTTTAGGTTTAGGTTTAGGTTTAGGTTTAGGTTTAGGTTTAGGTTTAGGTTTAGGTTTAGGTTTAGGTTTAGGTTTAGGTTTAGGTTTAGGTTTAGGTTTAGGTTTAGGTTTAGGTTTAGGTTTAGGTTTAGGTTTAGGTTTAGGTTTAGGTTTAGGTTTAGGTTTAGGTTTAGGTTTAGGTTTAGGTTTAGGTTTAGGTTTAGGTTTAGGTTTAGGTTTAGGTTTAGGTTTAGGTTTAGGTTTAGGTTTAGGTTTAGGTTTAGGTTTAGGTTTAGGTTTAGGTTTAGGTTTAGGTTTAGGTTTAGGTTTAGGTTTAGGTTTAGGTTTAGGTTTAGGTTTAGGTTTAGGTTTAGGTTTAGGTTTAGGTTTAGGTTTAGGTTTAGGTTTAGGTTTAGGTTTAGGTTTAGGTTTAGGTTTAGGTTTAGGTTTAGGTTTAGGTTTAGGTTTAGGTTTAGGTTTAGGTTTAGGTTTAGGTTTAGGTTTAGGTTTAGGTTTAGGTTTAGGTTTAGGTTTAGGTTTAGGTTTAGGTTTAGGTTTAGGTTTAGGTTTAGGTTTAGGTTTAGGTTTAGGTTTAGGTTTAGGTTTAGGTTTAGGTTTAGGTTTAGGTTTAGGTTTAGGTTTAGGTTTAGGTTTAGGTTTAGGTTTAGGTTTAGGTTTAGGTTTAGGTTTAGGTTTAGGTTTAGGTTTAGGTTTAGGTTTAGGTTTAGGTTTAGGTTTAGGTTTAGGTTTAGGTTTAGGTTTAGGTTTAGGTTTAGGTTTAGGTTTAGGTTTAGGTTTAGGTTTAGGTTTAGGTTTAGGTTTAGGTTTAGGTTTAGGTTTAGGTTTAGGTTTAGGTTTAGGTTTAGGTTTAGGTTTAGGTTTAGGTTTAGGTTTAGGTTTAGGTTTAGGTTTAGGTTTAGGTTTAGGTTTAGGTTTAGGTTTAGGTTTAGGTTTAGGTTTAGGTTTAGGTTTAGGTTTAGGTTTAGGTTTAGGTTTAGGTTTAGGTTTAGGTTTAGGTTTAGGTTTAGGTTTAGGTTTAGGTTTAGGTTTAGGTTTAGGTTTAGGTTTAGGTTTAGGTTTAGGTTTAGGTTTAGGTTTAGGTTTAGGTTTAGGTTTAGGTTTAGGTTTAGGTTTAGGTTTAGGTTTAGGTTTAGGTTTAGGTTTAGGTTTAGGTTTAGGTTTAGGTTTAGGTTTAGGTTTAGGTTTAGGTTTAGGTTTAGGTTTAGGTTTAGGTTTAGGTTTAGGTTTAGGTTTAGGTTTAGGTTTAGGTTTAGGTTTAGGTTTAGGTTTAGGTTTAGGTTTAGGTTTAGGTTTAGGTTTAGGTTTAGGTTTAGGTTTAGGTTTAGGTTTAGGTTTAGGTTTAGGTTTAGGTTTAGGTTTAGGTTTAGGTTTAGGTTTAGGTTTAGGTTTAGGTTTAGGTTTAGGTTTAGGTTTAGGTTTAGGTTTAGGTTTAGGTTTAGGTTTAGGTTTAGGTTTAGGTTTAGGTTTAGGTTTAGGTTTAGGTTTAGGTTTAGGTTTAGGTTTAGGTTTAGGTTTAGGTTTAGGTTTAGGTTTAGGTTTAGGTTTAGGTTTAGGTTTAGGTTTAGGTTTAGGTTTAGGTTTAGGTTTAGGTTTAGGTTTAGGTTTAGGTTTAGGTTTAGGTTTAGGTTTAGGTTTAGGTTTAGGTTTAGGTTTAGGTTTAGGTTTAGGTTTAGGTTTAGGTTTAGGTTTAGGTTTAGGTTTAGGTTTAGGTTTAGGTTTAGGTTTAGGTTTAGGTTTAGGTTTAGGTTTAGGTTTAGGTTTAGGTTTAGGTTTAGGTTTAGGTTTAGGTTTAGGTTTAGGTTTAGGTTTAGGTTTAGGTTTAGGTTTAGGTTTAGGTTTAGGTTTAGGTTTAGGTTTAGGTTTAGGTTTAGGTTTAGGTTTAGGTTTAGGTTTAGGTTTAGGTTTAGGTTTAGGTTTAGGTTTAGGTTTAGGTTTAGGTTTAGGTTTAGGTTTAGGTTTAGGTTTAGGTTTAGGTTTAGGTTTAGGTTTAGGTTTAGGTTTAGGTTTAGGTTTAGGTTTAGGTTTAGGTTTAGGTTTAGGTTTAGGTTTAGGTTTAGGTTTAGGTTTAGGTTTAGGTTTAGGTTTAGGTTTAGGTTTAGGTTTAGGTTTAGGTTTAGGTTTAGGTTTAGGTTTAGGTTTAGGTTTAGGTTTAGGTTTAGGTTTAGGTTTAGGTTTAGGTTTAGGTTTAGGTTTAGGTTTAGGTTTAGGTTTAGGTTTAGGTTTAGGTTTAGGTTTAGGTTTAGGTTTAGGTTTAGGTTTAGGTTTAGGTTTAGGTTTAGGTTTAGGTTTAGGTTTAGGTTTAGGTTTAGGTTTAGGTTTAGGTTTAGGTTTAGGTTTAGGTTTAGGTTTAGGTTTAGGTTTAGGTTTAGGTTTAGGTTTAGGTTTAGGTTTAGGTTTAGGTTTAGGTTTAGGTTTAGGTTTAGGTTTAGGTTTAGGTTTAGGTTTAGGTTTAGGTTTAGGTTTAGGTTTAGGTTTAGGTTTAGGTTTAGGTTTAGGTTTAGGTTTAGGTTTAGGTTTAGGTTTAGGTTTAGGTTTAGGTTTAGGTTTAGGTTTAGGTTTAGGTTTAGGTTTAGGTTTAGGTTTAGGTTTAGGTTTAGGTTTAGGTTTAGGTTTAGGTTTAGGTTTAGGTTTAGGTTTAGGTTTAGGTTTAGGTTTAGGTTTAGGTTTAGGTTTAGGTTTAGGTTTAGGTTTAGGTTTAGGTTTAGGTTTAGGTTTAGGTTTAGGTTTAGGTTTAGGTTTAGGTTTAGGTTTAGGTTTAGGTTTAGGTTTAGGTTTAGGTTTAGGTTTAGGTTTAGGTTTAGGTTTAGGTTTAGGTTTAGGTTTAGGTTTAGGTTTAGGTTTAGGTTTAGGTTTAGGTTTAGGTTTAGGTTTAGGTTTAGGTTTAGGTTTAGGTTTAGGTTTAGGTTTAGGTTTAGGTTTAGGTTTAGGTTTAGGTTTAGGTTTAGGTTTAGGTTTAGGTTTAGGTTTAGGTTTAGGTTTAGGTTTAGGTTTAGGTTTAGGTTTAGGTTTAGGTTTAGGTTTAGGTTTAGGTTTAGGTTTAGGTTTAGGTTTAGGTTTAGGTTTAGGTTTAGGTTTAGGTTTAGGTTTAGGTTTAGGTTTAGGTTTAGGTTTAGGTTTAGGTTTAGGTTTAGGTTTAGGTTTAGGTTTAGGTTTAGGTTTAGGTTTAGGTTTAGGTTTAGGTTTAGGTTTAGGTTTAGGTTTAGGTTTAGGTTTAGGTTTAGGTTTAGGTTTAGGTTTAGGTTTAGGTTTAGGTTTAGGTTTAGGTTTAGGTTTAGGTTTAGGTTTAGGTTTAGGTTTAGGTTTAGGTTTAGGTTTAGGTTTAGGTTTAGGTTTAGGTTTAGGTTTAGGTTTAGGTTTAGGTTTAGGTTTAGGTTTAGGTTTAGGTTTAGGTTTAGGTTTAGGTTTAGGTTTAGGTTTAGGTTTAGGTTTAGGTTTAGGTTTAGGTTTAGGTTTAGGTTTAGGTTTAGGTTTAGGTTTAGGTTTAGGTTTAGGTTTAGGTTTAGGTTTAGGTTTAGGTTTAGGTTTAGGTTTAGGTTTAGGTTTAGGTTTAGGTTTAGGTTTAGGTTTAGGTTTAGGTTTAGGTTTAGGTTTAGGTTTAGGTTTAGGTTTAGGTTTAGGTTTAGGTTTAGGTTTAGGTTTAGGTTTAGGTTTAGGTTTAGGTTTAGGTTTAGGTTTAGGTTTAGGTTTAGGTTTAGGTTTAGGTTTAGGTTTAGGTTTAGGTTTAGGTTTAGGTTTAGGTTTAGGTTTAGGTTTAGGTTTAGGTTTAGGTTTAGGTTTAGGTTTAGGTTTAGGTTTAGGTTTAGGTTTAGGTTTAGGTTTAGGTTTAGGTTTAGGTTTAGGTTTAGGTTTAGGTTTAGGTTTAGGTTTAGGTTTAGGTTTAGGTTTAGGTTTAGGTTTAGGTTTAGGTTTAGGTTTAGGTTTAGGTTTAGGTTTAGGTTTAGGTTTAGGTTTAGGTTTAGGTTTAGGTTTAGGTTTAGGTTTAGGTTTAGGTTTAGGTTTAGGTTTAGGTTTAGGTTTAGGTTTAGGTTTAGGTTTAGGTTTAGGTTTAGGTTTAGGTTTAGGTTTAGGTTTAGGTTTAGGTTTAGGTTTAGGTTTAGGTTTAGGTTTAGGTTTAGGTTTAGGTTTAGGTTTAGGTTTAGGTTTAGGTTTAGGTTTAGGTTTAGGTTTAGGTTTAGGTTTAGGTTTAGGTTTAGGTTTAGGTTTAGGTTTAGGTTTAGGTTTAGGTTTAGGTTTAGGTTTAGGTTTAGGTTTAGGTTTAGGTTTAGGTTTAGGTTTAGGTTTAGGTTTAGGTTTAGGTTTAGGTTTAGGTTTAGGTTTAGGTTTAGGTTTAGGTTTAGGTTTAGGTTTAGGTTTAGGTTTAGGTTTAGGTTTAGGTTTAGGTTTAGGTTTAGGTTTAGGTTTAGGTTTAGGTTTAGGTTTAGGTTTAGGTTTAGGTTTAGGTTTAGGTTTAGGTTTAGGTTTAGGTTTAGGTTTAGGTTTAGGTTTAGGTTTAGGTTTAGGTTTAGGTTTAGGTTTAGGTTTAGGTTTAGGTTTAGGTTTAGGTTTAGGTTTAGGTTTAGGTTTAGGTTTAGGTTTAGGTTTAGGTTTAGGTTTAGGTTTAGGTTTAGGTTTAGGTTTAGGTTTAGGTTTAGGTTTAGGTTTAGGTTTAGGTTTAGGTTTAGGTTTAGGTTTAGGTTTAGGTTTAGGTTTAGGTTTAGGTTTAGGTTTAGGTTTAGGTTTAGGTTTAGGTTTAGGTTTAGGTTTAGGTTTAGGTTTAGGTTTAGGTTTAGGTTTAGGTTTAGGTTTAGGTTTAGGTTTAGGTTTAGGTTTAGGTTTAGGTTTAGGTTTAGGTTTAGGTTTAGGTTTAGGTTTAGGTTTAGGTTTAGGTTTAGGTTTAGGTTTAGGTTTAGGTTTAGGTTTAGGTTTAGGTTTAGGTTTAGGTTTAGGTTTAGGTTTAGGTTTAGGTTTAGGTTTAGGTTTAGGTTTAGGTTTAGGTTTAGGTTTTAGGTTTAGGTTTAGGTTTAGGTTTAGGTTTAGGTTTAGGTTTAGGTTTAGGTTTAGGTTTAGGTTTAGGTTTAGGTTTAGGTTTAGGTTTAGGTTTAGGTTTAGGTTTAGGTTTAGGTTTAGGTTTAGGTTTAGGTTTAGGTTTAGGTTTAGGTTTAGGTTTAGGTTTAGGTTTAGGTTTAGGTTTAGGTTTAGGTTTAGGTTTAGGTTTAGGTTTAGGTTTAGGTTTAGGTTTAGGTTTAGGTTTAGGTTTAGGTTTAGGTTTAGGTTTAGGTTTAGGTTTAGGTTTAGGTTTAGGTTTAGGTTTAGGTTTAGGTTTAGGTTTAGGTTTAGGTTTAGGTTTAGGTTTAGGTTTAGGTTTAGGTTTAGGTTTAGGTTTAGGTTTAGGTTTAGGTTTAGGTTTAGGTTTAGGTTTAGGTTTAGGTTTAGGTTTAGGTTTAGGTTTAGGTTTAGGTTTAGGTTTAGGTTTAGGTTTAGGTTTAGGTTTAGGTTTAGGTTTAGGTTTAGGTTTAGGTTTAGGTTTAGGTTTAGGTTTAGGTTTAGGTTTAGGTTTAGGTTTAGGTTTAGGTTTAGGTTTAGGTTTAGGTTTAGGTTTAGGTTTAGGTTTAGGTTTAGGTTTAGGTTTAGGTTTAGGTTTAGGTTTAGGTTTAGGTTTAGGTTTAGGTTTAGGTTTAGGTTTAGGTTTAGGTTTAGGTTTAGGTTTAGGTTTAGGTTTAGGTTTAGGTTTAGGTTTAGGTTTAGGTTTAGGTTTAGGTTTAGGTTTAGGTTTAGGTTTAGGTTTAGGTTTAGGTTTAGGTTTAGGTTTAGGTTTAGGTTTAGGTTTAGGTTTAGGTTTAGGTTTAGGTTTAGGTTTAGGTTTAGGTTTAGGTTTAGGTTTAGGTTTAGGTTTAGGTTTAGGTTTAGGTTTAGGTTTAGGTTTAGGTTTAGGTTTAGGTTTAGGTTTAGGTTTAGGTTTAGGTTTAGGTTTAGGTTTAGGTTTAGGTTTAGGTTTAGGTTTAGGTTTAGGTTTAGGTTTAGGTTTAGGTTTAGGTTTAGGTTTAGGTTTAGGTTTAGGTTTAGGTTTAGGTTTAGGTTTAGGTTTAGGTTTAGGTTTAGGTTTAGGTTTAGGTTTAGGTTTAGGTTTAGGTTTAGGTTTAGGTTTAGGTTTAGGTTTAGGTTTAGGTTTAGGTTTAGGTTTAGGTTTAGGTTTAGGTTTAGGTTTAGGTTTAGGTTTAGGTTTAGGTTTAGGTTTAGGTTTAGGTTTAGGTTTAGGTTTAGGTTTAGGTTTAGGTTTAGGTTTAGGTTTAGGTTTAGGTTTAGGTTTAGGTTTAGGTTTAGGTTTAGGTTTAGGTTTAGGTTTAGGTTTAGGTTTAGGTTTAGGTTTAGGTTTAGGTTTAGGTTTAGGTTTAGGTTTAGGTTTAGGTTTAGGTTTAGGTTTAGGTTTAGGTTTAGGTTTAGGTTTAGGTTTAGGTTTAGGTTTAGGTTTAGGTTTAGGTTTAGGTTTAGGTTTAGGTTTAGGTTTAGGTTTAGGTTTAGGTTTAGGTTTAGGTTTAGGTTTAGGTTTAGGTTTAGGTTTAGGTTTAGGTTTAGGTTTAGGTTTAGGTTTAGGTTTAGGTTTAGGTTTAGGTTTAGGTTTAGGTTTAGGTTTAGGTTTAGGTTTAGGTTTAGGTTTAGGTTTAGGTTTAGGTTTAGGTTTAGGTTTAGGTTTAGGTTTAGGTTTAGGTTTAGGTTTAGGTTTAGGTTTAGGTTTAGGTTTAGGTTTAGGTTTAGGTTTAGGTTTAGGTTTAGGTTTAGGTTTAGGTTTAGGTTTAGGTTTAGGTTTAGGTTTAGGTTTAGGTTTAGGTTTAGGTTTAGGTTTAGGTTTAGGTTTAGGTTTAGGTTTAGGTTTAGGTTTAGGTTTAGGTTTAGGTTTAGGTTTAGGTTTAGGTTTAGGTTTAGGTTTAGGTTTAGGTTTAGGTTTAGGTTTAGGTTTAGGTTTAGGTTTAGGTTTAGGTTTAGGTTTAGGTTTAGGTTTAGGTTTAGGTTTAGGTTTAGGTTTAGGTTTAGGTTTAGGTTTAGGTTTAGGTTTAGGTTTAGGTTTAGGTTTAGGTTTAGGTTTAGGTTTAGGTTTAGGTTTAGGTTTAGGTTTAGGTTTAGGTTTAGGTTTAGGTTTAGGTTTAGGTTTAGGTTTAGGTTTAGGTTTAGGTTTAGGTTTAGGTTTAGGTTTAGGTTTAGGTTTAGGTTTAGGTTTAGGTTTAGGTTTAGGTTTAGGTTTAGGTTTAGGTTTAGGTTTAGGTTTAGGTTTAGGTTTAGGTTTAGGTTTAGGTTTAGGTTTAGGTTTAGGTTTAGGTTTAGGTTTAGGTTTAGGTTTAGGTTTAGGTTTAGGTTTAGGTTTAGGTTTAGGTTTAGGTTTAGGTTTAGGTTTAGGTTTAGGTTTAGGTTTAGGTTTAGGTTTAGGTTTAGGTTTAGGTTTAGGTTTAGGTTTAGGTTTAGGTTTAGGTTTAGGTTTAGGTTTAGGTTTAGGTTTAGGTTTAGGTTTAGGTTTAGGTTTAGGTTTAGGTTTAGGTTTAGGTTTAGGTTTAGGTTTAGGTTTAGGTTTAGGTTTAGGTTTAGGTTTAGGTTTAGGTTTAGGTTTAGGTTTAGGTTTAGGTTTAGGTTTAGGTTTAGGTTTAGGTTTAGGTTTAGGTTTAGGTTTAGGTTTAGGTTTAGGTTTAGGTTTAGGTTTAGGTTTAGGTTTAGGTTTAGGTTTAGGTTTAGGTTTAGGTTTAGGTTTAGGTTTAGGTTTAGGTTTAGGTTTAGGTTTAGGTTTAGGTTTAGGTTTAGGTTTAGGTTTAGGTTTAGGTTTAGGTTTAGGTTTAGGTTTAGGTTTAGGTTTAGGTTTAGGTTTAGGTTTAGGTTTAGGTTTAGGTTTAGGTTTAGGTTTAGGTTTAGGTTTAGGTTTAGGTTTAGGTTTAGGTTTAGGTTTAGGTTTAGGTTTAGGTTTAGGTTTAGGTTTAGGTTTAGGTTTAGGTTTAGGTTTAGGTTTAGGTTTAGGTTTAGGTTTAGGTTTAGGTTTAGGTTTAGGTTTAGGTTTAGGTTTAGGTTTAGGTTTAGGTTTAGGTTTAGGTTTAGGTTTAGGTTTAGGTTTAGGTTTAGGTTTAGGTTTAGGTTTAGGTTTAGGTTTAGGTTTAGGTTTAGGTTTAGGTTTAGGTTTAGGTTTAGGTTTAGGTTTAGGTTTAGGTTTAGGTTTAGGTTTAGGTTTAGGTTTAGGTTTAGGTTTAGGTTTAGGTTTAGGTTTAGGTTTAGGTTTAGGTTTAGGTTTAGGTTTAGGTTTAGGTTTAGGTTTAGGTTTAGGTTTAGGTTTAGGTTTAGGTTTAGGTTTAGGTTTAGGTTTAGGTTTAGGTTTAGGTTTAGGTTTAGGTTTAGGTTTAGGTTTAGGTTTAGGTTTAGGTTTAGGTTTAGGTTTAGGTTTAGGTTTAGGTTTAGGTTTAGGTTTAGGTTTAGGTTTAGGTTTAGGTTTAGGTTTAGGTTTAGGTTTAGGTTTAGGTTTAGGTTTAGGTTTAGGTTTAGGTTTAGGTTTAGGTTTAGGTTTAGGTTTAGGTTTAGGTTTAGGTTTAGGTTTAGGTTTAGGTTTAGGTTTAGGTTTAGGTTTAGGTTTAGGTTTAGGTTTAGGTTTAGGTTTAGGTTTAGGTTTAGGTTTAGGTTTAGGTTTAGGTTTAGGTTTAGGTTTAGGTTTAGGTTTAGGTTTAGGTTTAGGTTTAGGTTTAGGTTTAGGTTTAGGTTTAGGTTTAGGTTTAGGTTTAGGTTTAGGTTTAGGTTTAGGTTTAGGTTTAGGTTTAGGTTTAGGTTTAGGTTTAGGTTTAGGTTTAGGTTTAGGTTTAGGTTTAGGTTTAGGTTTAGGTTTAGGTTTAGGTTTAGGTTTAGGTTTAGGTTTAGGTTTAGGTTTAGGTTTAGGTTTAGGTTTAGGTTTAGGTTTAGGTTTAGGTTTAGGTTTAGGTTTAGGTTTAGGTTTAGGTTTAGGTTTAGGTTTAGGTTTAGGTTTAGGTTTAGGTTTAGGTTTAGGTTTAGGTTTAGGTTTAGGTTTAGGTTTAGGTTTAGGTTTAGGTTTAGGTTTAGGTTTAGGTTTAGGTTTAGGTTTAGGTTTAGGTTTAGGTTTAGGTTTAGGTTTAGGTTTAGGTTTAGGTTTAGGTTTAGGTTTAGGTTTAGGTTTAGGTTTAGGTTTAGGTTTAGGTTTAGGTTTAGGTTTAGGTTTAGGTTTAGGTTTAGGTTTAGGTTTAGGTTTAGGTTTAGGTTTAGGTTTAGGTTTAGGTTTAGGTTTAGGTTTAGGTTTAGGTTTAGGTTTAGGTTTAGGTTTAGGTTTAGGTTTAGGTTTAGGTTTAGGTTTAGGTTTAGGTTTAGGTTTAGGTTTAGGTTTAGGTTTAGGTTTAGGTTTAGGTTTAGGTTTAGGTTTAGGTTTAGGTTTAGGTTTAGGTTTAGGTTTAGGTTTAGGTTTAGGTTTAGGTTTAGGTTTAGGTTTAGGTTTAGGTTTAGGTTTAGGTTTAGGTTTAGGTTTAGGTTTAGGTTTAGGTTTAGGTTTAGGTTTAGGTTTAGGTTTAGGTTTAGGTTTAGGTTTAGGTTTAGGTTTAGGTTTAGGTTTAGGTTTAGGTTTAGGTTTAGGTTTAGGTTTAGGTTTAGGTTTAGGTTTAGGTTTAGGTTTAGGTTTAGGTTTAGGTTTAGGTTTAGGTTTAGGTTTAGGTTTAGGTTTAGGTTTAGGTTTAGGTTTAGGTTTAGGTTTAGGTTTAGGTTTAGGTTTAGGTTTAGGTTTAGGTTTAGGTTTAGGTTTAGGTTTAGGTTTAGGTTTAGGTTTAGGTTTAGGTTTAGGTTTAGGTTTAGGTTTAGGTTTAGGTTTAGGTTTAGGTTTAGGTTTAGGTTTAGGTTTAGGTTTAGGTTTAGGTTTAGGTTTAGGTTTAGGTTTAGGTTTAGGTTTAGGTTTAGGTTTAGGTTTAGGTTTAGGTTTAGGTTTAGGTTTAGGTTTAGGTTTAGGTTTAGGTTTAGGTTTAGGTTTAGGTTTAGGTTTAGGTTTAGGTTTAGGTTTAGGTTTAGGTTTAGGTTTAGGTTTAGGTTTAGGTTTAGGTTTAGGTTTAGGTTTAGGTTTAGGTTTAGGTTTAGGTTTAGGTTTAGGTTTAGGTTTAGGTTTAGGTTTAGGTTTAGGTTTAGGTTTAGGTTTAGGTTTAGGTTTAGGTTTAGGTTTAGGTTTAGGTTTAGGTTTAGGTTTAGGTTTAGGTTTAGGTTTAGGTTTAGGTTTAGGTTTAGGTTTAGGTTTAGGTTTAGGTTTAGGTTTAGGTTTAGGTTTAGGTTTAGGTTTAGGTTTAGGTTTAGGTTTAGGTTTAGGTTTAGGTTTAGGTTTAGGTTTAGGTTTAGGTTTAGGTTTAGGTTTAGGTTTAGGTTTAGGTTTAGGTTTAGGTTTAGGTTTAGGTTTAGGTTTAGGTTTAGGTTTAGGTTTAGGTTTAGGTTTAGGTTTAGGTTTAGGTTTAGGTTTAGGTTTAGGTTTAGGTTTAGGTTTAGGTTTAGGTTTAGGTTTAGGTTTAGGTTTAGGTTTAGGTTTAGGTTTAGGTTTAGGTTTAGGTTTAGGTTTAGGTTTAGGTTTAGGTTTAGGTTTAGGTTTAGGTTTAGGTTTAGGTTTAGGTTTAGGTTTAGGTTTAGGTTTAGGTTTAGGTTTAGGTTTAGGTTTAGGTTTAGGTTTAGGTTTAGGTTTAGGTTTAGGTTTAGGTTTAGGTTTAGGTTTAGGTTTAGGTTTAGGTTTAGGTTTAGGTTTAGGTTTAGGTTTAGGTTTAGGTTTAGGTTTAGGTTTAGGTTTAGGTTTAGGTTTAGGTTTAGGTTTAGGTTTAGGTTTAGGTTTAGGTTTAGG
>CAUYEI010000002.1:0-35913 GCA_963572285.1 Caenorhabditis drosophilae
CAATCGATTCAGCACGTTTAACTACATCAGAATAGTCTCTACTAGGGCCTAAAGTAGGCCTTAACCGGTCAAGAAACCGGGGCATTCCCTAAAATAGGCCTTTTTTAGGCTCTTTTTAAGGTTTCATCGGCCCTATCTCAGTTATTTTTGATTTCTGATCAACAAGGCTAGTGACAATCGATTGAGCACGTTTAACTACATCAGAATAGTCTCTACTAGGGCCTAAAGTAGGCGTTACCCGGTCAAGAAACCGGGGCATTCCCTAAAATAGGCCTTTTTTAGGCTCTTTTTAAGGTTTCATCGGCCCTATCTCAGTTATTCTTGATTTCTGATCAACGAGGCTAGTGCCAATTGATAGAGCACGTTTAACTACATCAGAATAGTCTCTACTAGGGCCTAAAATAGGCCTTAACCGGTCAAGAAACCGGGGCATTCCCTAAAATAGGCCTTTTTTAGGCTCTTTTTAAGGTTTCATCGGCCCTATCTCAGTTATTTTTGATTTCTGATCAACAAGGCTAGTGCCAATCGATTCAGCACGTTTAACTATATCAGAATAGTCTCTACTAGGGCCTAAAGTAGACATAGCGCTAGTTGAACAATTCAGTTAGCCTTTAGTGAGGAGTACTCCCCCCAGACCTAAATCTATTTTTTGGAAGAGGTTTCTCTTCCAAAACCAATAAAAATGACCAATTTTTACGCAATTTTTGCATTTTTCTCAAAAGCTAGGCATTTTCATGTGTTCTAGATAGGCGCATTCGATTCAGCGTCAAAAAATACATCAGAAAACACCCAACATCAATACAATAGGCAAAAAAAAAGTTTAGGCTTAAGCTTAGGCTTAAGCATAGGTTTAGGTTTAATACCAGCCTTGGCTGGTATATTTAGGTCTGGGCGTTTTGGGTTTTTTTCGAATTTTGAGCTGAAATTTGGTTTGTAGATAGCTCTATGAGAAATATTTAGAGCCGCAACATATGAGACCATCAGGTCTAAAACGGGCCGAGTTCTATCGGTCCAAAGTTGACGTTTTTTGACATACATTTGTTATTTATTTTTTTCCCAGCAAACGTACAAAGCTGAAATGTTGTGTCAAGACTAAACCAATAGTGAGGATTTTGGTGAGCCAATTGATTTTTGTGAAAAAATTTGGTTTCATATCGAACTTGAAAAAAAAAATTTTCAAACGGTTTTCCTGAAAAAGTGTACCGTTAATTTTTTTTTGGTGTCAAGAGAAAAAAGTTGCTAAATTAGTTGAAGTTTATTTGTTATGGATGCGGACCTCGTGAAAATGGCCGAAAAAAAAATTATGCCCAAAAAATCGAAAAAAAAACGCGTTTTTTGAAGTTGGTGAAAATTTTTGAAGGAAAACTTTTTTTCTCGTGTGGAAATACGAAAAGAGACGTGCAAAAGACGTCGATTAAAAAAAAAATTAGCTTCTCATATTGAGTTTGAGCCTACTTACGGCTTGTCAAAGTTTTAGCCCCTTCAAGCCGGCATAACTTGGCTCAAAATTGAAATTTTTTTTTGATTAAAAAACGAATCGATAGACATTAAAACGGTGAACATTTTGCGCCAAGCAACTTAGTTGATTAAATCAACGTGCTTTGAGCTAGAAACGTTCAAAAAATTCAAAGTGATTTTTGAAGGTGATGGTTTTAACCGGCCATTAGTTTCTGTCGCGGAATAGATGCGGAATGAAAAGTTGTCCTAAGAATGTTTTAACCTCATGACGATCTGCAACTGGCGCAACGTCGAAAAACCTATTTTTGTTGATAACTCATTTTTGGTTAAAAATTACCCCCCCTAAACCGAGTACCAAACGAAATGATTTAAAAAATGAGGTAGAGCTCTAGAAGAAATGATCTCAATTGAAACAAGTTGAAGGCATGAAAATTGGGTTTGAAAATTTTTTAAAACGCAAAAACGCGAATATTTATGGTCAAATTTTTCTACGTTGTCCTAAAACTCTGAAACCAATTTTTTTGAATTCAGCATGCAATTGCGCATCGACATGTGCTATTCAATTTGAGCTAGCTTTTTTAGTTAAGCCAGAAATGCTCCTTCGTAAAAACATTAAATGTGAAATATTTCGAAAACTAGCAAAAATGATGATGTCTCGTTTAGTGCATTAGATTCAGCTAAAAATTTGCTTTAAGAATCGCGTTTAGTTGATAACAAAAGCTTTTGTTAAAAAGGATTTGTGTCGGTTTGAAAAATTGCCAAAAATTCTGAAATTTCAGTAGATGTGTCCCACCGAAAAAAGGGGTAGGGGCGGAGTCAAGGCGCGATGTCGGGCGAACATTTTATTGAGGTGAGATGAAATGAACCAAATTTTCGGTTCAATTACCCAAGTTTGAGGTAAATGAAAAAAAATTTTTTTCAATTAAACCACCACCACCACACATTTTTAGACCCAAATTGGTGACATTTTGAAGTCATGTTTTGCATGGAATTTTGATAAATATTTAGTGATATTTTAAGGCATTTTCGGTCGAATTTTTAGCCTATTTTGGGCATATTTTGACACAATTTTGACCATATTTTAAGGCATTTTTGGTCAAATTTTTAGCCAATTTTGGACATATTTTTACCCAATTTTGACCATATTTTCAAGCATTTTTGGTCAAATTTTTAGCCAATTTTGGGCATATTTTTACCCAATTTTGACCATATTTTAAGGCATTTTTGGTCAAATTTTTAGCCAATTTTGGGCATATTTTTACCCAATTTTGACCATATTTTAAGGCATTTTTGGTCAATTTTAGCAATATTTTAAAGCATATTTTGACCCAATTTTGGTCATATTTTAATCAAAGTTTGAGCTATTGTTTGGTCATATTTTAAGACACATTTAGTGAATTTTTGCTTTATTAAAAGCGACAAGCCACCCTTTCTAGTAGGCTTAGGTTTTTAGGTTTAGGTTAAAAGGAGGACATTTTTGTTCAACAACTGTGCGACGACATAGCGCTAGTTGAACAATTCAGTTAGCCTTTAGTGAGGAGTACTCCCCCCAGACCTAAATCTATTTTTTGGAAGAGGTTTCTCTTCCAAAACCAATAAAAATGACCAATTTTTACGCAATTTTTGCATTTTTCTCAAAAGCTAGGCATTTTCATGTGTTCTAGATAGGCGCATTCGATTCAGCGTCAAAAAATACATCAGAAAACACCCAACATCAATACAATAGGCAAAAAAAAAGTTTAGGCTTAAGCTTAGGCTTAAGCATAGGTTTAGGTTTAATACCAGCCTTGGCTGGTATATTTAGGTCTGGGCGTTTTGGGTTTTTTTCGAATTTTGAGCTGAAATTTGGTTTGTAGATAGCTCTATGAGAAATATTTAGAGCCGCAACATATGAGACCATCAGGTCTAAAACGGGCCGAGTTCTATCGGTCCAAAGTTGACGTTTTTTTGACATACATTTGTTATTTATTTTTTTCCCAGCAAACGTACAAAGCTGAAATGTTGTGTCAAGACTAAACCAATAGTGAGGATTTTGGTGAGCCAATTGATTTTTGTGAAAAAATTTGGTTTCATATCGAACTTGAAAAAAAAAATTTTCAAACGGTTTTCCTGAAAAAGTGTACCGTTAATTTTTTTTTGGTGTCAAGAGAAAAAAGTTGCTAAATTAGTTGAAGTTTATTTGTTATGGATGCGGACCTCGTGAAAATGGCCGAAAAAAAAATTATGCCCAAAAAATCGAAAAAAAACGCGTTTTTTGAAGTTGGTGAAAATTTTTGAAGGAAAACTTTTTTTCTCGTGTGGAAATACGAAAAGAGACGTGCAAAAGACGTCGATTAAAAAAAAAATTAGCTTCTCATATTGAGTTTGAGCCTACTTACGGCTTGTCAAAGTTTTAGCCCCTTCAAGCCGGCATAACTTGGCTCAAAATTGAAATTTTTTTTTGATTAAAAAACGAATCGATAGACATTAAAACGGTGAACATTTTGCGCCAAGCAACTTAGTTGATTAAATCAACGTGCTTTGAGCTAGAAACGTTCAAAAAATTCAAAGTGATTTTTGAAGGTGATGGTTTTAACCGGCCATTAGTTTCTGTCGCGGAATAGATGCGGAATGAAAAGTTGTCCTAAGAATGTTTTAACCTCATGACGATCTGCAACTGGCGCAACGTCGAAAAACCTATTTTTGTTGATAACTCATTTTTGGTTAAAAATTACCCCCCCTAAACCGAGTACCAAACGAAATGATTTAAAAAATGAGGTAGAGCTCTAGAAGAAATGATCTCAATTGAAACAAGTTGAAGGCATGAAAATTGGGTTTGAAAATTTTTTAAAACGCAAAAACGCGAATATTTATGGTCAAATTTTTCTACGTTGTCCTAAAACTCTGAGACCATTTTTTTTGAATTCAGCATGCAATTGCGCATCGACATGTGCTATTCAATTTGAGCTAGCTTTTTTAGTTAAGCCAGAAATGCTCCTTCGTAAAAACATTAAATGTGAAATATTTCGAAAACTAGCAAAAATGATGATGTCTCGTTTAGTGCATTAGATTCAGCTAAAAATTTGCTTTAAGAATCGCGTTTAGTTGATAACAAAAGCTTTTGTTAAAAAGGATTTGTGTCGGTTTGAAAATTTGTCAAAAATTCTGAAATTTCAGTAGATGTGTCCCACCGAAAAAAGGGGTAGGGGCGGAGTCAAGGCGCGATGTCGGGCGAACATTTTATTGAGGTGAGATGAAATGAACCAAATTTTCGGTTCAATTACCCAAGTTTGAGGTAAATGAAAAAAAATTTTTTTCAATTAAACCACCACCACCACCACACATTTTTAGACCCAAATTGGTGACATTTTGAAGTCATGTTTTGCATGGAATTTTGATAAATATTTAGTGATATTTTAAGGCATTTTCGGTCGAATTTTTAGCCTATTTTGGGCATATTTTGACACAATTTTGACCATATTTTAAGGCATTTTTCGTCATATTTTAGGGCATTTTTCGTCTTGTTTTTAGCCAATTTTGGACATATTTTGACCCAATTTTGGTCAAATTTTTAGCCAATTTTGGACATATTTTGACACAATTTTGGTCATATTTTCAGGCATTTTTAGTCAAATTTTTAGCCAATTTTGGACATATTTTTACCCAATTTTGACCATATTTTAAGGCATTTTTGGTCAATTTTAGCAATATTTTAAAGCATATTTTGACCCAATTTTGGTCATATTTTAATCAAAGTTTGAGCTATTGTTTGGTCATATTTTAAGACACATTTAGTGAATTTTTGCTTTATTAAAAGCGACAAGCCACCCTTTCTAATAGGCTTAGGTTTTTAGGTTTAGGTTAAAAGGAGGACATTTTTGTTCGACAACTGACGACGACATAGCGCTAGTTGAACATTTCAGTTAGCCTTTAGTGAGGAGTACTCCCCCCAGACCTAAATCTATTTTTTGGAAGAGGTTTCTCTTCCAAAACCAATAAAAATGACCAATTTTTACGCAATTTTTGCATTTTTCTCAAAAGCTAGGCATTTTCATGAGTTCTAAATAGGCGCATTCGATTCAGCGTCAAAAAATACATCAGAAAACACCCAACATCAATACAATAGGCAAAAAAAAAGTTTAGGCTTAAGCTTAGGCTTAAGCTTAGCCTTAGGTTTAATACCAGCCTTGGCTGGTATATTTAGGTCTGGGCGTTTTGGGTTTTTTTCGAATTTTGAGCTGAAATTTGGTTTGTAGATAGCTCTATGAGAAATATTTAGAGCCGCAACATATGAGACCATCAGGTCTAAAACGGGCCGAGTTCTATCGGTCCAAAGTTGACGTTTTTTGACATACATTTGTTATTTATTTTTTTCCAAGCAAACTTACAAAGCTAAAAATTTGTGTCAAGACTAAATCAATAGTGAGGATTTTGGTGAGCCAATTGATTTTTGTGAGAAAAATTTTTTTCATATCGAACTTGAAAAAAAAAATTTTCAAACGGTTTTCCTGAAAAAGTGTACCGTTAATTTTTTTTTGGTGTCAAGAGAAAAAAGTTGCTAATTGAGTTGAAGTTTATTTGTTATGGATGCGGACCTCGTGAAAATCCCGCGGAAAAAAGTTATGATCAAAAAATCGAAAAAAAACGCGTTTTTTGAAGCTGGTGAAAATTTTAGAAGGAAAACTTTTTTTCTCGTGTGGAAATACGAAAAGAGACGTGCAAAAGACGTCGATTAAAAAAAAAATTAGCTTCTCATGTTGGGTTTGAGCCGACTTAGAGCTTGTCAAAGTTTTGATTTTTTCAAGTTGGCATAACTCGACTCAAAATTAATATTTTTTTTTGATTAAAAAACGAATCGATAGACAATTAAACAGTGAACATTTTTTGCCAAACAACTATGTAGATTAGTTTAACGTGCGTTGAGCTAGAAGCATTCAAAGTGAGAAAAGTGATTTTTGAAGGTGATACTTTTGTGTGGCTACTAATTTGACTTCAGATTTAGATGCAGGACTAAAAGTTGTCCTAACAATGTTTTAACCTCATGGCCATCTGCAACCGGCGCAACGTCGAAAAATCAACTTTTGTTGATAACTTTTTTTTGGTTAAAAATTACCCCCCCCTAAACCGGGTACCAAACGAAATGAAAAATAAAATGAGGTAGAGCTCTAGAAGAAATGAATTCAATTAAAGCAAGTTGAAGGCCTGAAAATTGGGTTTGAAAATTTTTTAAAACGCAAAAACAGGGTTTTAGACCAAGCGAAATTTTTCTACGTTGTTCTAAAACTCTGAAAATATTTTTTTTGACATCAGCATTCAATTGCGCATCGACATGTGTTATTCAATTTGAGCTAGCTTTGTTGGTTAAGCTGAAAAAATTCCTTCGTAAAAATTTTAAAATTGAAATATTTTGAAAACTAGCAAAAATGATGATGTCTCGTTAAGTGCATTAGATTCAGCTAAAAATTTCCTTCAAGAACATATTTTAATTGATAACAAAAGCTTTTGTTAAAAAGGATTTGTGTCGGTTTGAAAAATTGCCAAAAATTCTGAAATTTCAGTAGATGTGTCCCACCAAAAAAAGGGGTAGGGGCGGAGTCAAGGCGCGATGTCGGGCGAACATTTTATTGAGGTGAGATGAAATGAACCAAATTTTCGGTTCAATTACCCAAGTTTGAGGTAAATGAAAAAAATTTTTTTTCAATTAAACCACCACCACCACACATTTTTAGACCCAAATTGGTGACATTTTGAAGTCATGTTTTGCATGGAATTTTGATAAATATTTAGTGATATTTTAAGGCATTTTCGGTCGAATTTTTAGCCTATTTTGGGCATATTTTGAACCAATTTTGACCATATTTTAAGGCATTTTTCGTCATATTTTAGGGCATTTTTCGTCTTGTTTTTAGCCAATTTTGGACATATTTTGACCCAATTTTGGTCAAATTTTTAGCCAATTTTGGACATATTTTGACACAATTTTGGTCATATTTTCAGGCATTTTTAGTCAAATTTTTAGCCAATTTTGGACATATTTTTACCCAATTTTGACCATATTTTAAGGCATTTTTGGTCAATTTTAGCAATATTTTAAAGCATATTTTGACCCAATTTTGGTCATATTTTAATCAATGTTTGAGCCGATGTTTGGCCATATTTTAAGACACATTTAGTGAATTTTTGCTTTATTAAAAGCGACAAGCCACCCTTTCTAATAGGCTTAGGTTTTTAGGTTTAGGTTAAAAGGAGGACATTTTTGTTCAACAACTGACGACGACATAGCGCTAGTTGAACATTTCAGTTAGCCTATACATAGAAGTTGTCCCCCCAGACCTAAATCTGTTTTTTGGAAGAGGTTTCTCTTCCAAAACCAATAAAAATGACCTATTTTTACAATATTTTTGCGTTTTTCTCAAAAACTAGACATTTTCATGATTTCTAAATAGGCGCATTCGATTCAGCATCAAAAAATACATCAGAAAACACCCAACATCAATACAATAGGCAAAAAAAAGTTTAGGCTTAAGCTTAGGCTTAAGCATAGGTTTAGGTTTTTAATACCAGCCTTGGCTGGTATATTTAGGTCTGGGCGTTTTGGGTTTTTTTCGATTTTTGAGCTGAAATTTGGTTTGTAGATAGCCCTATGAGAAATATTTAGAGCCGCAACATATGAGACCATCAAGTCTAAAACGGGCCGAGTTCTATCGGCCCAAAGTTGACGTTTTTTGACATATATTTGTTATTTATTTTTTTCCCAGCAAACGTACAAAGCTGAAATGTTGTGTCAAGACTAAACCAATAGTGAGGATTTTGGTGAGCTAATTGATTTTTGTGAAAAAATTTGGTTTCATATCGAACTTGAAAAAAAAAATTTTCAAACGGTTTTCCTGAAAAAGTTTATCGACTAAAATTTTTTGGTGTCAAGAGAAAAAAGTTGCTAAATTAGTTGAAGTTTATTTGTTATGGATGCGGACCTCGTGAAAATCCGCCGGAAAAAAGTTATGCTCAAAAAATCGAAAAAAAACGCGTTTTTTGAAGCTGGTGAAAATTTTAGAAGGAAAACTTTTTTTCTAGTTATGAAAATCAAAAAGAGACGTGCAAAAGACGTCGATTAAAAAAAAAATTAGCTTCTCATGTTGTGTTTGAGCCGACTTAGAGCTTGTCAAAGTTTTGATTTTTTCAAATTGGCATAACTCGACTCAAAATTAATATTTTGTTGTGATTAAAAAACGAATCGATAGACAATTAAACAATGAACATTTTTTGCCAAACAACTATGTAGATTAGTTTAACGTGCTTTGAGCTAGAATCGTTCAAAGTGAGAAAAGTGAGTTTTGAAGGTGATGCTGTGGTGGGGCCTCTTAGCTTTTACCCGGAAACGATGTAAAATCAAAAATTGTACTAAGAATGTTTTAATTTCAAAACAATTTAGTGTGGGGCTGAGTCAGGAAAACAACTTTTGTTGATAACTCATTTTTGGTTAAAAATTACCCCCCCTAAACCGGGTACCAAACAAAATGATTTGAAAAATGAGGTAGAGCTCTAGAAGAAATGAATTTAATTAAAGCAAGTTGAAGGCATGAAAATTGGGTTTGAAAATTTTTTAAAACGCAAAATCAGGGTTTTTTCATGGTCAAATTTTTTTACGTTGTCCTAAAATTCTGAGACCAATTTTTTTGAATTCAGCATGCAATTGCGCATCGACATGTAGTTTTAAATTTTCATTTGCTTTTTTAGTTAAGCCAGAAATTCTCCTTCGTAAAAACATTAAATGTGAAATATTTCGAAAACTAGCAAAAATGATGATGTCTCGTTTAGTGCATTAGATTCAGCTAAAAATTTGCTTTAAGAATCGCGTTTAGTTGATAACAAAAGCTTTTGTTAAAAAGGATTTGTGTCGGTTTGAAAAATTGCCAAAAATTCTGAAATTTCAGTAGATGTGTCCCACCAAAAAAAGGGGTAGGGGCGGAGTCAAGGCGCGATGTCGGGCGAACATTTTATTGAGGTGAGATGAAATGAACCAAATTTTCGGTTCAATTACCCAAGTTTGAGGTAAATGAAAAAAAATTTTTTTCAATTAAACCACCACCACCACACATTTTTAGACCCAAATTGGTGACATTTTGAAGTCATGTTTTGCATGGAATTTTGATAAATATTTAGTGATATTTTAAGGCATTTTCGGTCGAATTTTTAGCCTATTTTGGGCATATTTTGACACAATTTTGACCATATTTTAAGGCATTTTTGGTCAAATTTTTAGCCAATTTTGGACATATTTTTACCCAATTTTGACCATATTTTCAAGCATTTTTGGTCAAATTTTTAGCCAATTTTGGGCATATTTTTACCCAATTTTGACCATATTTTAAGGCATTTTTGGTCAAATTTTTAGCCAATTTTGGGCATATTTTTACCCAATTTTGACCATATTTTAAGGCATTTTTGGTCAATTTTAGCAATATTTTAAAGCATATTTTGACCCAATTTTGGTCATATTTTAATCAAAGTTTGAGCTATTGTTTGGTCATATTTTAAGACACATTTAGTGAATTTTTGCTTTATTAAAAGCGACAAGCCACCCTTTCTAGTAGGCTTAGGTTTTTAGGTTTAGGTTAAAAGGAGGACATTTTTGTTCAACAACTGTGCGACGACATAGCGCTAGTTGAACAATTCAGTTAGCCTTTAGTGAGGAGTACTCCCCCCAGACCTAAATCTATTTTTTGGAAGAGGTTTCTCTTCCAAAACCAATAAAAATGACCAATTTTTACGCAATTTTTGCATTTTTCTCAAAAGCTAGGCATTTTCATGTGTTCTAGATAGGCGCATTCGATTCAGCGTCAAAAAATACATCAGAAAACACCCAACATCAATACAATAGGCAAAAAAAAAGTTTAGGCTTAAGCTTAGGCTTAAGCATAGGTTTAGGTTTAATACCAGCCTTGGCTGGTATATTTAGGTCTGGGCGTTTTGGGTTTTTTTCGAATTTTGAGCTGAAATTTGGTTTGTAGATAGCTCTATGAGAAATATTTAGAGCCGCAACATATGAGACCATCAGGTCTAAAACGGGCCGAGTTCTATCGGTCCAAAGTTGACGTTTTTTGACATACATTTGTTATTTATTTTTTTCCCAGCAAACGTACAAAGCTGAAATGTTGTGTCAAGACTAAACCAATAGTGAGGATTTTGGTGAGCCAATTGATTTTTGTGAAAAAATTTGGTTTCATATCGAACTTGAAAAAAAAAATTTTCAAACGGTTTTCCTGAAAAAGTGTACCGTTAATTTTTTTTTGGTGTCAAGAGAAAAAAGTTGCTAAATTAGTTGAAGTTTATTTGTTATGGATGCGGACCTCGTGAAAATGGCCGAAAAAAAAATTATGCCCAAAAAATCGAAAAAAAAACGCGTTTTTTGAAGTTGGTGAAAATTTTTGAAGGAAAACTTTTTTTCTCGTGTGGAAATACGAAAAGAGACGTGCAAAAGACGTCGATTAAAAAAAAAATTAGCTTCTCATATTGAGTTTGAGCCTACTTACGGCTTGTCAAAGTTTTAGCCCCTTCAAGCCGGCATAACTTGGCTCAAAATTGAAATTTTTTTTTGATTAAAAAACGAATCGATAGACATTAAAACGGTGAACATTTTGCGCCAAGCAACTTAGTTGATTAAATCAACGTGCTTTGAGCTAGAAACGTTCAAAAAATTCAAAGTGATTTTTGAAGGTGATGGTTTTAACCGGCCATTAGTTTCTGTCGCGGAATAGATGCGGAATGAAAAGTTGTCCTAAGAATGTTTTAACCTCATGACGATCTGCAACTGGCGCAACGTCGAAAAACCTATTTTTGTTGATAACTCATTTTTGGTTAAAAATTACCCCCCCTAAACCGAGTACCAAACGAAATGATTTAAAAAATGAGGTAGAGCTCTAGAAGAAATGATCTCAATTGAAACAAGTTGAAGGCATGAAAATTGGGTTTGAAAATTTTTTAAAACGCAAAAACGCGAATATTTATGGTCAAATTTTTCTACGTTGTCCTAAAACTCTGAGACCATTTTTTTTGAATTCAGCATGCAATTGCGCATCGACATGTGCTATTCAATTTGAGCTAGCTTTTTTAGTTAAGCCAGAAATGCTCCTTCGTAAAAACATTAAATGTGAAATATTTCGAAAACTAGCAAAAATGATGATGTCTCGTTTAGTGCATTAGATTCAGCTAAAAATTTGCTTTAAGAATCGCGTTTAGTTGATAACAAAAGCTTTTGTTAAAAAGGATTTGTGTCGGTTTGAAAATTTGTCAAAAATTCTGAAATTTCAGTAGATGTGTCCCACCGAAAAAAGGGGTAGGGGCGGAGTCAAGGCGCGATGTCGGGCGAACATTTTATTGAGGTGAGATGAAATGAACCAAATTTTCGGTTCAATTACCCAAGTTTGAGGTAAATGAAAAAAAATTTTTTTCAATTAAACCACCACCACCACCACACATTTTTAGACCCAAATTGGTGACATTTTGAAGTCATGTTTTGCATGGAATTTTGATAAATATTTAGTGATATTTTAAGGCATTTTCGGTCGAATTTTTAGCCTATTTTGGGCATATTTTGACACAATTTTGACCATATTTTAAGGCATTTTTCGTCATATTTTAGGGCATTTTTCGTCTTGTTTTTAGCCAATTTTGGACATATTTTGACCCAATTTTGGTCAAATTTTTAGCCAATTTTGGACATATTTTGACACAATTTTGGTCATATTTTCAGGCATTTTTAGTCAAATTTTTAGCCAATTTTGGACATATTTTTACCCAATTTTGACCATATTTTAAGGCATTTTTGGTCAATTTTAGCAATATTTTAAAGCATATTTTGACCCAATTTTGGTCATATTTTAATCAAAGTTTGAGCTATTGTTTGGTCATATTTTAAGACACATTTAGTGAATTTTTGCTTTATTAAAAGCGACAAGCCACCCTTTCTAATAGGCTTAGGTTTTTAGGTTTAGGTTAAAAGGAGGACATTTTTGTTCGACAACTGACGACGACATAGCGCTAGTTGAACATTTCAGTTAGCCTTTAGTGAGGAGTACTCCCCCCAGACCTAAATCTATTTTTTGGAAGAGGTTTCTCTTCCAAAACCAATAAAAATGACCAATTTTTACGCAATTTTTGCATTTTTCTCAAAAGCTAGGCATTTTCATGAGTTCTAAATAGGCGCATTCGATTCAGCGTCAAAAAATACATCAGAAAACACCCAACATCAATACAATAGGCAAAAAAAAAGTTTAGGCTTAAGCTTAGGCTTAAGCTTAGCCTTAGGTTTAATACCAGCCTTGGCTGGTATATTTAGGTCTGGGCGTTTTGGGTTTTTTTCGAATTTTGAGCTGAAATTTGGTTTGTAGATAGCTCTATGAGAAATATTTAGAGCCGCAACATATGAGACCATCAGGTCTAAAACGGGCCGAGTTCTATCGGTCCAAAGTTGACGTTTTTTGACATACATTTGTTATTTATTTTTTTCCCAGCAAACGTACAAAGCTGAAATGTTGTGTCAAGACTAAACCAATAGTGAGGAATTTGGTGAGCTAATTGATTTTTGTGAAAAAATTTGGTTTCATATCGAACTTGAAAAAAAAAATTTTCAAACGGTTTTCCTGAAAAAGTGTACCGTTAATTTTTTTTTGGTGTCAAGAGAAAAAAGTTGCTAAATTAGTTGAAGTTTAATTGTTATGGACCCGGACCTCGTGAAAATCCGCCGGAAAAAAATTATGTTAAAAAAATCGAAAAAAAACGCGTTTTTTGAACCTGGTGAAAATTTTAGAAGGAAAACTTTTGTTCTCGTGTCAAAAATCAAAAAGAGACGTGCAAAAGACGTCGATTAAAAAAAAAATTAGCTTCTCATGTTGAGTTTGAGCCGACTTACGGCTTGTAAAAGTTTTGGCCTCTTCAAGCCGGCATAACTTGGCTCAAAATCAATATTTTTTTTCGATTAAAAAACGAATCGATAGACATTAAAACAATGAACATTTTGCGCCAAGCAACTATGTTGATAAAATTAACGTGCTTTGAGCTAGAAGCGTTCAAAAAATTCAAAGTGATTTTTGAAGGTGATGGTTTTAACCGGCCATTAGTTTCTGTCGCGGAATAGATGCGGAATGAAAAGTTGTCCTAAGAATGTTTTAACCTCATGACGATCTGCAACTGGCGCAACGTCGAAAAACCTATTTTTGTTGATAACTCATTTTTGGTTAAAAATTACCCCCCCTAAACCGAGTACCAAACGAAATGATTTAAAAAATGAGGTAGAGCTCTAGAAGAAATGATCTCAATTGAAACAAGTTGAAGGCATGAAAATTGGGTTTGAAAATTTTTTAAAACGCAAAAACGCGAATATTTATGGTCAAATTTTTCTACGTTGTCCTAAAACTCTGAAACCAATTTTTTTGAATTCAGCATGCAATTGCGCATCGACATGTGCTATTCAATTTGAGCTAGCTTTTTTAGTTAAGCCAGAAATGCTCCTTCGTAAAAACATTAAATGTGAAATATTTCGAAAACTAGCAAAAATGATGATGTCTCGTTTAGTGCATTAGATTCAGCTAAAAATTTGCTTTAAGAATCGCGTTTAGTTGATAACAAAAGCTTTTGTTAAAAAGGATTTGTGTCGGTTTGAAAAATTGCCAAAAATTCTGAAATTTCAGTAGATGTGTCCCACCGAAAAAAGGGGTAGGGGCGGAGTCAAGGCGCGATGTCGGGCGAACATTTTATTGAGGTGAGATGAAATGAACCAAATTTTCGGTTCAATTACCCAAGTTTGAGGTAAATGAAAAAAAATTTTTTTCAATTAAACCACCACCACCACACATTTTTAGACCCAAATTGGTGACATTTTGAAGTCATGTTTTGCATGGAATTTTGATAAATATTTAGTGATATTTTAAGGCATTTTCGGTCGAATTTTTAGCCTATTTTGGGCATATTTTGACACAATTTTGACCATATTTTAAGGCATTTTTGGTCAAATTTTTAGCCAATTTTGGACATATTTTTACCCAATTTTGACCATATTTTCAAGCATTTTTGGTCAAATTTTTAGCCAATTTTGGGCATATTTTTACCCAATTTTGACCATATTTTAAGGCATTTTTGGTCAAATTTTTAGCCAATTTTGGGCATATTTTTACCCAATTTTGACCATATTTTAAGGCATTTTTGGTCAATTTTAGCAATATTTTAAAGCATATTTTGACCCAATTTTGGTCATATTTTAATCAAAGTTTGAGCTATTGTTTGGTCATATTTTAAGACACATTTAGTGAATTTTTGCTTTATTAAAAGCGACAAGCCACCCTTTCTAGTAGGCTTAGGTTTTTAGGTTTAGGTTAAAAGGAGGACATTTTTGTTCAACAACTGTGCGACGACATAGCGCTAGTTGAACAATTCAGTTAGCCTTTAGTGAGGAGTACTCCCCCCAGACCTAAATCTATTTTTTGGAAGAGGTTTCTCTTCCAAAACCAATAAAAATGACCAATTTTTACGCAATTTTTGCATTTTTCTCAAAAGCTAGGCATTTTCATGTGTTCTAGATAGGCGCATTCGATTCAGCGTCAAAAAATACATCAGAAAACACCCAACATCAATACAATAGGCAAAAAAAAAGTTTAGGCTTAAGCTTAGGCTTAAGCATAGGTTTAGGTTTAATACCAGCCTTGGCTGGTATATTTAGGTCTGGGCGTTTTGGGTTTTTTTTCGAATTTTGAGCTGAAATTTGGTTTGTAGATAGCTCTATGAGAAATATTTAGAGCCGCAACATATGAGACCATCAGGTCTAAAACGGGCCGAGTTCTATCGGTCCAAAGTTGACGTTTTTTGACATACATTTGTTATTTATTTTTTTCCCAGCAAACGTACAAAGCTGAAATGTTGTGTCAAGACTAAACCAATAGTGAGGATTTTGGTGAGCCAATTGATTTTTGTGAAAAAATTTGGTTTCATATCGAACTTGAAAAAAAAAATTTTCAAACGGTTTTCCTGAAAAAGTGTACCGTTAATTTTTTTTTGGTGTCAAGAGAAAAAAGTTGCTAAATTAGTTGAAGTTTATTTGTTATGGATGCGGACCTCGTGAAAATGGCCGAAAAAAAAATTATGCCCAAAAAATCGAAAAAAAACGCGTTTTTTGAAGTTGGTGAAAATTTTTGAAGGAAAACTTTTTTTCTCGTGTGGAAATACGAAAAGAGACGTGCAAAAGACGTCGATTAAAAAAAAAATTAGCTTCTCATATTGAGTTTGAGCCTACTTACGGCTTGTCAAAGTTTTAGCCCCTTCAAGCCGGCATAACTTGGCTCAAAATTGAAATTTTTTTTTGATTAAAAAACGAATCGATAGACATTAAAACGGTGAACATTTTGCGCCAAGCAACTTAGTTGATTAAATCAACGTGCTTTGAGCTAGAAACGTTCAAAAAATTCAAAGTGATTTTTGAAGGTGATGGTTTTAACCGGCCATTAGTTTCTGTCGCGGAATAGATGCGGAATGAAAAGTTGTCCTAAGAATGTTTTAACCTCATGACGATCTGCAACTGGCGCAACGTCGAAAAACCTATTTTTGTTGATAACTCATTTTTGGTTAAAAATTACCCCCCCTAAACCGAGTACCAAACGAAATGATTTAAAAAATGAGGTAGAGCTCTAGAAGAAATGATCTCAATTGAAACAAGTTGAAGGCATGAAAATTGGGTTTGAAAATTTTTTAAAACGCAAAAACGCGAATATTTATGGTCAAATTTTTCTACGTTGTCCTAAAACTCTGAGACCATTTTTTTTGAATTCAGCATGCAATTGCGCATCGACATGTGCTATTCAATTTGAGCTAGCTTTTTTAGTTAAGCCAGAAATGCTCCTTCGTAAAAACATTAAATGTGAAATATTTCGAAAACTAGCAAAAATGATGATGTCTCGTTTAGTGCATTAGATTCAGCTAAAAATTTGCTTTAAGAATCGCGTTTAGTTGATAACAAAAGCTTTTGTTAAAAAGGATTTGTGTCGGTTTGAAAATTTGTCAAAAATTCTGAAATTTCAGTAGATGTGTCCCACCGAAAAAAGGGGTAGGGGCGGAGTCAAGGCGCGATGTCGGGCGAACATTTTATTGAGGTGAGATGAAATGAACCAAATTTTCGGTTCAATTACCCAAGTTTGAGGTAAATGAAAAAAAATTTTTTTCAATTAAACCACCACCACCACCACACATTTTTAGACCCAAATTGGTGACATTTTGAAGTCATGTTTTGCATGGAATTTTGATAAATATTTAGTGATATTTTAAGGCATTTTCGGTCGAATTTTTAGCCTATTTTGGGCATATTTTGACACAATTTTGACCATATTTTAAGGCATTTTTCGTCATATTTTAGGGCATTTTTCGTCTTGTTTTTAGCCAATTTTGGACATATTTTGACCCAATTTTGGTCAAATTTTTAGCCAATTTTGGACATATTTTGACACAATTTTGGTCATATTTTCAGGCATTTTTAGTCAAATTTTTAGCCAATTTTGGACATATTTTTACCCAATTTTGACCATATTTTAAGGCATTTTTGGTCAATTTTAGCAATATTTTAAAGCATATTTTGACCCAATTTTGGTCATATTTTAATCAAAGTTTGAGCTATTGTTTGGTCATATTTTAAGACACATTTAGTGAATTTTTGCTTTATTAAAAGCGACAAGCCACCCTTTCTAATAGGCTTAGGTTTTTAGGTTTAGGTTAAAAGGAGGACATTTTTGTTCGACAACTGACGACGACATAGCGCTAGTTGAACATTTCAGTTAGCCTTTAGTGAGGAGTACTCCCCCCAGACCTAAATCTATTTTTTGGAAGAGGTTTCTCTTCCAAAACCAATAAAAATGACCAATTTTTACGCAATTTTTGCATTTTTCTCAAAAGCTAGGCATTTTCATGAGTTCTAAATAGGCGCATTCGATTCAGCGTCAAAAAATACATCAGAAAACACCCAACATCAATACAATAGGCAAAAAAAAAGTTTAGGCTTAAGCTTAGGCTTAAGCTTAGCCTTAGGTTTAATACCAGCCTTGGCTGGTATATTTAGGTCTGGGCGTTTTGGGTTTTTTTCGAATTTTGAGCTGAAATTTGGTTTGTAGATAGCTCTATGAGAAATATTTAGAGCCGCAACATATGAGACCATCAGGTCTAAAACGGGCCGAGTTCTATCGGTCCAAAGTTGACGTTTTTTGACATACATTTGTTATTTATTTTTTTCCAAGCAAACTTACAAAGCTAAAAATTTGTGTCAAGACTAAATCAATAGTGAGGATTTTGGTGAGCCAATTGATTTTTGTGAGAAAAATTTTTTTCATATCGAACTTGAAAAAAAAAATTTTCAAACGGTTTTCCTGAAAAAGTGTACCGTTAATTTTTTTTTGGTGTCAAGAGAAAAAAGTTGCTAATTGAGTTGAAGTTTATTTGTTATGGATGCGGACCTCGTGAAAATCCCGCGGAAAAAAGTTATGATCAAAAAATCGAAAAAAAACGCGTTTTTTGAAGCTGGTGAAAATTTTAGAAGGAAAACTTTTTTTCTCGTGTGGAAATACGAAAAGAGACGTGCAAAAGACGTCGATTAAAAAAAAAATTAGCTTCTCATGTTGGGTTTGAGCCGACTTAGAGCTTGTCAAAGTTTTGATTTTTTCAAGTTGGCATAACTCGACTCAAAATTAATATTTTTTTTTGATTAAAAAACGAATCGATAGACAATTAAACAGTGAACATTTTTTGCCAAACAACTATGTAGATTAGTTTAACGTGCGTTGAGCTAGAAGCATTCAAAGTGAGAAAAGTGATTTTTGAAGGTGATACTTTTGTGTGGCTACTAATTTGACTTCAGATTTAGATGCAGGACTAAAAGTTGTCCTAACAATGTTTTAACCTCATGGCCATCTGCAACCGGCGCAACGTCGAAAAATCAACTTTTGTTGATAACTTTTTTTTGGTTAAAAATTACCCCCCCTAAACCGGGTACCAAACGAAATGAAAAATAAAATGAGGTAGAGCTCTAGAAGAAATGAATTCAATTAAAGCAAGTTGAAGGCCTGAAAATTGGGTTTGAAAATTTTTTAAAACGCAAAAACAGGGTTTTAGACCAAGCGAAATTTTTCTACGTTGTTCTAAAACTCTGAAAATATTTTTTTTGACATCAGCATTCAATTGCGCATCGACATGTGTTATTCAATTTGAGCTAGCTTTGTTGGTTAAGCTGAAAAAATTCCTTCGTAAAAATTTTAAAATTGAAATATTTTGAAAACTAGCAAAAATGATGATGTCTCGTTAAGTGCATTAGATTCAGCTAAAAATTTCCTTCAAGAACATATTTTAATTGATAACAAAAGCTTTTGTTAAAAAGGATTTGTGTCGGTTTGAAAAATTGCCAAAAATTCTGAAATTTCAGTAGATGTGTCCCACCAAAAAAAGGGGTAGGGGCGGAGTCAAGGCGCGATGTCGGGCGAACATTTTATTGAGGTGAGATGAAATGAACCAAATTTTCGGTTCAATTACCCAAGTTTGAGGTAAATGAAAAAAATTTTTTTTCAATTAAACCACCACCACCACACATTTTTAGACCCAAATTGGTGACATTTTGAAGTCATGTTTTGCATGGAATTTTGATAAATATTTAGTGATATTTTAAGGCATTTTCGGTCGAATTTTTAGCCTATTTTGGGCATATTTTGAACCAATTTTGACCATATTTTAAGGCATTTTTCGTCATATTTTAGGGCATTTTTCGTCTTGTTTTTAGCCAATTTTGGACATATTTTGACCCAATTTTGGTCAAATTTTTAGCCAATTTTGGACATATTTTGACACAATTTTGGTCATATTTTCAGGCATTTTTAGTCAAATTTTTAGCCAATTTTGGACATATTTTTACCCAATTTTGACCATATTTTAAGGCATTTTTGGTCAATTTTAGCAATATTTTAAAGCATATTTTGACCCAATTTTGGTCATATTTTAATCAATGTTTGAGCCGATGTTTGGCCATATTTTAAGACACATTTAGTGAATTTTTGCTTTATTAAAAGCGACAAGCCACCCTTTCTAATAGGCTTAGGTTTTTAGGTTTAGGTTAAAAGGAGGACATTTTTGTTCAACAACTGACGACGACATAGCGCTAGTTGAACATTTCAGTTAGCCTATACATAGAAGTTGTCCCCCCAGACCTAAATCTGTTTTTTGGAAGAGGTTTCTCTTCCAAAACCAATAAAAATGACCTATTTTTACAATATTTTTGCGTTTTTCTCAAAAACTAGACATTTTCATGATTTCTAAATAGGCGCATTCGATTCAGCATCAAAAAATACATCAGAAAACACCCAACATCAATACAATAGGCAAAAAAAAGTTTAGGCTTAAGCTTAGGCTTAAGCATAGGTTTAGGTTTTTAATACCAGCCTTGGCTGGTATATTTAGGTCTGGGCGTTTTGGGTTTTTTTCGATTTTTGAGCTGAAATTTGGTTTGTAGATAGCCCTATGAGAAATATTTAGAGCCGCAACATATGAGACCATCAAGTCTAAAACGGGCCGAGTTCTATCGGCCCAAAGTTGACGTTTTTTGACATATATTTGTTATTTATTTTTTTCCCAGCAAACGTACAAAGCTGAAATGTTGTGTCAAGACTAAACCAATAGTGAGGATTTTGGTGAGCTAATTGATTTTTGTGAAAAAATTTGGTTTCATATCGAACTTGAAAAAAAAAATTTTCAAACGGTTTTCCTGAAAAAGTTTATCGACTAAAATTTTTTGGTGTCAAGAGAAAAAAGTTGCTAAATTAGTTGAAGTTTATTTGTTATGGATGCGGACCTCGTGAAAATCCGCCGGAAAAAAGTTATGCTCAAAAAATCGAAAAAAAACGCGTTTTTTGAAGCTGGTGAAAATTTTAGAAGGAAAACTTTTTTTCTAGTTATGAAAATCAAAAAGAGACGTGCAAAAGACGTCGATTAAAAAAAAAATTAGCTTCTCATGTTGTGTTTGAGCCGACTTAGAGCTTGTCAAAGTTTTGATTTTTTCAAATTGGCATAACTCGACTCAAAATTAATATTTTGTTGTGATTAAAAAACGAATCGATAGACAATTAAACAATGAACATTTTTTGCCAAACAACTATGTAGATTAGTTTAACGTGCTTTGAGCTAGAATCGTTCAAAGTGAGAAAAGTGAGTTTTGAAGGTGATGCTGTGGTGGGGCCTCTTAGCTTTTACCCGGAAACGATGTAAAATCAAAAATTGTACTAAGAATGTTTTAATTTCAAAACAATTTAGTGTGGGGCTGAGTCAGGAAAACAACTTTTGTTGATAACTCATTTTTGGTTAAAAATTACCCCCCCTAAACCGGGTACCAAACAAAATGATTTGAAAAATGAGGTAGAGCTCTAGAAGAAATGAATTTAATTAAAGCAAGTTGAAGGCATGAAAATTGGGTTTGAAAATTTTTTAAAACGCAAAATCAGGGTTTTTTCATGGTCAAATTTTTTTACGTTGTCCTAAAATTCTGAGACCAATTTTTTTGAATTCAGCATGCAATTGCGCATCGACATGTAGTTTTAAATTTTCATTTGCTTTTTTAGTTAAGCCAGAAATTCTCCTTCGTAAAAACATTAAATGTGAAATATTTCGAAAACTAGCAAAAATGATGATGTCTCGTTTAGTGCATTAGATTCAGCTAAAAATTTGCTTTAAGAATCGCGTTTAGTTGATAACAAAAGCTTTTGTTAAAAAGGATTTGTGTCGGTTTGAAAAATTGCCAAAAATTCTGAAATTTAGGTTTAGGTTTAGGTTTAGGTTTAGGTTTAGGTTTAGGTTTAGGTTTAGGTTTAGGTTTAGGTTTAGGTTTAGGTTTAGGTTTAGGTTTAGGTTTAGGTTTAGGTTTAGGTTTAGGTTTAGGTTTAGGTTTAGGTTTAGGTTTAGGTTTAGGTTTAGGTTTAGGTTTAGGTTTAGGTTTAGGTTTAGGTTTAGGTTTAGGTTTAGGTTTAGGTTTAGGTTTAGGTTTAGGTTTAGGTTTAGGTTTAGGTTTAGGTTTAGGTTTAGGTTTAGGTTTAGGTTTAGGTTTAGGTTTAGGTTTAGGTTTAGGTTTAGGTTTAGGTTTAGGTTTAGGTTTAGGTTTAGGTTTAGGTTTAGGTTTAGGTTTAGGTTTAGGTTTAGGTTTAGGTTTAGGTTTAGGTTTAGGTTTAGGTTTAGGTTTAGGTTTAGGTTTAGGTTTAGGTTTAGGTTTAGGTTTAGGTTTAGGTTTAGGTTTAGGTTTAGGTTTAGGTTTAGGTTTAGGTTTAGGTTTAGGTTTAGGTTTAGGTTTAGGTTTAGGTTTAGGTTTAGGTTTAGGTTTAGGTTTAGGTTTAGGTTTAGGTTTAGGTTTAGGTTTAGGTTTAGGTTTAGGTTTAGGTTTAGGTTTAGGTTTAGGTTTAGGTTTAGGTTTAGGTTTAGGTTTAGGTTTAGGTTTAGGTTTAGGTTTAGGTTTAGGTTTAGGTTTAGGTTTAGGTTTAGGTTTAGGTTTAGGTTTAGGTTTAGGTTTAGGTTTAGGTTTAGGTTTAGGTTTAGGTTTAGGTTTAGGTTTAGGTTTAGGTTTAGGTTTAGGTTTAGGTTTAGGTTTAGGTTTAGGTTTAGGTTTAGGTTTAGGTTTAGGTTTAGGTTTAGGTTTAGGTTTAGGTTTAGGTTTAGGTTTAGGTTTAGGTTTAGGTTTAGGTTTAGGTTTAGGTTTAGGTTTAGGTTTAGGTTTAGGTTTAGGTTTAGGTTTAGGTTTAGGTTTAGGTTTAGGTTTAGGTTTAGGTTTAGGTTTAGGTTTAGGTTTAGGTTTAGGTTTAGGTTTAGGTTTAGGTTTAGGTTTAGGTTTAGGTTTAGGTTTAGGTTTAGGTTTAGGTTTAGGTTTAGGTTTAGGTTTAGGTTTAGGTTTAGGTTTAGGTTTAGGTTTAGGTTTAGGTTTAGGTTTAGGTTTAGGTTTAGGTTTAGGTTTAGGTTTAGGTTTAGGTTTAGGTTTAGGTTTAGGTTTAGGTTTAGGTTTAGGTTTAGGTTTAGGTTTAGGTTTAGGTTTAGGTTTAGGTTTAGGTTTAGGTTTAGGTTTAGGTTTAGGTTTAGGTTTAGGTTTAGGTTTAGGTTTAGGTTTAGGTTTAGGTTTAGGTTTAGGTTTAGGTTTAGGTTTAGGTTTAGGTTTAGGTTTAGGTTTAGGTTTAGGTTTAGGTTTAGGTTTAGGTTTAGGTTTAGGTTTAGGTTTAGGTTTAGGTTTAGGTTTAGGTTTAGGTTTAGGTTTAGGTTTAGGTTTAGGTTTAGGTTTAGGTTTAGGTTTAGGTTTAGGTTTAGGTTTAGGTTTAGGTTTAGGTTTAGGTTTAGGTTTAGGTTTAGGTTTAGGTTTAGGTTTAGGTTTAGGTTTAGGTTTAGGTTTAGGTTTAGGTTTAGGTTTAGGTTTAGGTTTAGGTTTAGGTTTAGGTTTAGGTTTAGGTTTAGGTTTAGGTTTAGGTTTAGGTTTAGGTTTAGGTTTAGGTTTAGGTTTAGGTTTAGGTTTAGGTTTAGGTTTAGGTTTAGGTTTAGGTTTAGGTTTAGGTTTAGGTTTAGGTTTAGGTTTAGGTTTAGGTTTAGGTTTAGGTTTAGGTTTAGGTTTAGGTTTAGGTTTAGGTTTAGGTTTAGGTTTAGGTTTAGGTTTAGGTTTAGGTTTAGGTTTAGGTTTAGGTTTAGGTTTAGGTTTAGGTTTAGGTTTAGGTTTAGGTTTAGGTTTAGGTTTAGGTTTAGGTTTAGGTTTAGGTTTAGGTTTAGGTTTAGGTTTAGGTTTAGGTTTAGGTTTAGGTTTAGGTTTAGGTTTAGGTTTAGGTTTAGGTTTAGGTTTAGGTTTAGGTTTAGGTTTAGGTTTAGGTTTAGGTTTAGGTTTAGGTTTAGGTTTAGGTTTAGGTTTAGGTTTAGGTTTAGGTTTAGGTTTAGGTTTAGGTTTAGGTTTAGGTTTAGGTTTAGGTTTAGGTTTAGGTTTAGGTTTAGGTTTAGGTTTAGGTTTAGGTTTAGGTTTAGGTTTAGGTTTAGGTTTAGGTTTAGGTTTAGGTTTAGGTTTAGGTTTAGGTTTAGGTTTAGGTTTAGGTTTAGGTTTAGGTTTAGGTTTAGGTTTAGGTTTAGGTTTAGGTTTAGGTTTAGGTTTAGGTTTAGGTTTAGGTTTAGGTTTAGGTTTAGGTTTAGGTTTAGGTTTAGGTTTAGGTTTAGGTTTAGGTTTAGGTTTAGGTTTAGGTTTAGGTTTAGGTTTAGGTTTAGGTTTAGGTTTAGGTTTAGGTTTAGGTTTAGGTTTAGGTTTAGGTTTAGGTTTAGGTTTAGGTTTAGGTTTAGGTTTAGGTTTAGGTTTAGGTTTAGGTTTAGGTTTAGGTTTAGGTTTAGGTTTAGGTTTAGGTTTAGGTTTAGGTTTAGGTTTAGGTTTAGGTTTAGGTTTAGGTTTAGGTTTAGGTTTAGGTTTAGGTTTAGGTTTAGGTTTAGGTTTAGGTTTAGGTTTAGGTTTAGGTTTAGGTTTAGGTTTAGGTTTAGGTTTAGGTTTAGGTTTAGGTTTAGGTTTAGGTTTAGGTTTAGGTTTAGGTTTAGGTTTAGGTTTAGGTTTAGGTTTAGGTTTAGGTTTAGGTTTAGGTTTAGGTTTAGGTTTAGGTTTAGGTTTAGGTTTAGGTTTAGGTTTAGGTTTAGGTTTAGGTTTAGGTTTAGGTTTAGGTTTAGGTTTAGGTTTAGGTTTAGGTTTAGGTTTAGGTTTAGGTTTAGGTTTAGGTTTAGGTTTAGGTTTAGGTTTAGGTTTAGGTTTAGGTTTAGGTTTAGGTTTAGGTTTAGGTTTAGGTTTAGGTTTAGGTTTAGGTTTAGGTTTAGGTTTAGGTTTAGGTTTAGGTTTAGGTTTAGGTTTAGGTTTAGGTTTAGGTTTAGGTTTAGGTTTAGGTTTAGGTTTAGGTTTAGGTTTAGGTTTAGGTTTAGGTTTAGGTTTAGGTTTAGGTTTAGGTTTAGGTTTAGGTTTAGGTTTAGGTTTAGGTTTAGGTTTAGGTTTAGGTTTAGGTTTAGGTTTAGGTTTAGGTTTAGGTTTAGGTTTAGGTTTAGGTTTAGGTTTAGGTTTAGGTTTAGGTTTAGGTTTAGGTTTAGGTTTAGGTTTAGGTTTAGGTTTAGGTTTAGGTTTAGGTTTAGGTTTAGGTTTAGGTTTAGGTTTAGGTTTAGGTTTAGGTTTAGGTTTAGGTTTAGGTTTAGGTTTAGGTTTAGGTTTAGGTTTAGGTTTAGGTTTAGGTTTAGGTTTAGGTTTAGGTTTAGGTTTAGGTTTAGGTTTAGGTTTAGGTTTAGGTTTAGGTTTAGGTTTAGGTTTAGGTTTAGGTTTAGGTTTAGGTTTAGGTTTAGGTTTAGGTTTAGGTTTAGGTTTAGGTTTAGGTTTAGGTTTAGGTTTAGGTTTAGGTTTAGGTTTAGGTTTAGGTTTAGGTTTAGGTTTAGGTTTAGGTTTAGGTTTAGGTTTAGGTTTAGGTTTAGGTTTAGGTTTAGGTTTAGGTTTAGGTTTAGGTTTAGGTTTAGGTTTAGGTTTAGGTTTAGGTTTAGGTTTAGGTTTAGGTTTAGGTTTAGGTTTAGGTTTAGGTTTAGGTTTAGGTTTAGGTTTAGGTTTAGGTTTAGGTTTAGGTTTAGGTTTAGGTTTAGGTTTAGGTTTAGGTTTAGGTTTAGGTTTAGGTTTAGGTTTAGGTTTAGGTTTAGGTTTAGGTTTAGGTTTAGGTTTAGGTTTAGGTTTAGGTTTAGGTTTAGGTTTAGGTTTAGGTTTAGGTTTAGGTTTAGGTTTAGGTTTAGGTTTAGGTTTAGGTTTAGGTTTAGGTTTAGGTTTAGGTTTAGGTTTAGGTTTAGGTTTAGGTTTAGGTTTAGGTTTAGGTTTAGGTTTAGGTTTAGGTTTAGGTTTAGGTTTAGGTTTAGGTTTAGGTTTAGGTTTAGGTTTAGGTTTAGGTTTAGGTTTAGGTTTAGGTTTAGGTTTAGGTTTAGGTTTAGGTTTAGGTTTAGGTTTAGGTTTAGGTTTAGGTTTAGGTTTAGGTTTAGGTTTAGGTTTAGGTTTAGGTTTAGGTTTAGGTTTAGGTTTAGGTTTAGGTTTAGGTTTAGGTTTAGGTTTAGGTTTAGGTTTAGGTTTAGGTTTAGGTTTAGGTTTAGGTTTAGGTTTAGGTTTAGGTTTAGGTTTAGGTTTAGGTTTAGGTTTAGGTTTAGGTTTAGGTTTAGGTTTAGGTTTAGGTTTAGGTTTAGGTTTAGGTTTAGGTTTAGGTTTAGGTTTAGGTTTAGGTTTAGGTTTAGGTTTAGGTTTAGGTTTAGGTTTAGGTTTAGGTTTAGGTTTAGGTTTAGGTTTAGGTTTAGGTTTAGGTTTAGGTTTAGGTTTAGGTTTAGGTTTAGGTTTAGGTTTAGGTTTAGGTTTAGGTTTAGGTTTAGGTTTAGGTTTAGGTTTAGGTTTAGGTTTAGGTTTAGGTTTAGGTTTAGGTTTAGGTTTAGGTTTAGGTTTAGGTTTAGGTTTAGGTTTAGGTTTAGGTTTAGGTTTAGGTTTAGGTTTAGGTTTAGGTTTAGGTTTAGGTTTAGGTTTAGGTTTAGGTTTAGGTTTAGGTTTAGGTTTAGGTTTAGGTTTAGGTTTAGGTTTAGGTTTAGGTTTAGGTTTAGGTTTAGGTTTAGGTTTAGGTTTAGGTTTAGGTTTAGGTTTAGGTTTAGGTTTAGGTTTAGGTTTAGGTTTAGGTTTAGGTTTAGGTTTAGGTTTAGGTTTAGGTTTAGGTTTAGGTTTAGGTTTAGGTTTAGGTTTAGGTTTAGGTTTAGGTTTAGGTTTAGGTTTAGGTTTAGGTTTAGGTTTAGGTTTAGGTTTAGGTTTAGGTTTAGGTTTAGGTTTAGGTTTAGGTTTAGGTTTAGGTTTAGGTTTAGGTTTAGGTTTAGGTTTAGGTTTAGGTTTAGGTTTAGGTTTAGGTTTAGGTTTAGGTTTAGGTTTAGGTTTAGGTTTAGGTTTAGGTTTAGGTTTAGGTTTAGGTTTAGGTTTAGGTTTAGGTTTAGGTTTAGGTTTAGGTTTAGGTTTAGGTTTAGGTTTAGGTTTAGGTTTAGGTTTAGGTTTAGGTTTAGGTTTAGGTTTAGGTTTAGGTTTAGGTTTAGGTTTAGGTTTAGGTTTAGGTTTAGGTTTAGGTTTAGGTTTAGGTTTAGGTTTAGGTTTAGGTTTAGGTTTAGGTTTAGGTTTAGGTTTAGGTTTAGGTTTAGGTTTAGGTTTAGGTTTAGGTTTAGGTTTAGGTTTAGGTTTAGGTTTAGGTTTAGGTTTAGGTTTAGGTTTAGGTTTAGGTTTAGGTTTAGGTTTAGGTTTAGGTTTAGGTTTAGGTTTAGGTTTAGGTTTAGGTTTAGGTTTAGGTTTAGGTTTAGGTTTAGGTTTAGGTTTAGGTTTAGGTTTAGGTTTAGGTTTAGGTTTAGGTTTAGGTTTAGGTTTAGGTTTAGGTTTAGGTTTAGGTTTAGGTTTAGGTTTAGGTTTAGGTTTAGGTTTAGGTTTAGGTTTAGGTTTAGGTTTAGGTTTAGGTTTAGGTTTAGGTTTAGGTTTAGGTTTAGGTTTAGGTTTAGGTTTAGGTTTAGGTTTAGGTTTAGGTTTAGGTTTAGGTTTAGGTTTAGGTTTAGGTTTAGGTTTAGGTTTAGGTTTAGGTTTAGGTTTAGGTTTAGGTTTAGGTTTAGGTTTAGGTTTAGGTTTAGGTTTAGGTTTAGGTTTAGGTTTAGGTTTAGGTTTAGGTTTAGGTTTAGGTTTAGGTTTAGGTTTAGGTTTAGGTTTAGGTTTAGGTTTAGGTTTAGGTTTAGGTTTAGGTTTAGGTTTAGGTTTAGGTTTAGGTTTAGGTTTAGGTTTAGGTTTAGGTTTAGGTTTAGGTTTAGGTTTAGGTTTAGGTTTAGGTTTAGGTTTAGGTTTAGGTTTAGGTTTAGGTTTAGGTTTAGGTTTAGGTTTAGGTTTAGGTTTAGGTTTAGGTTTAGGTTTAGGTTTAGGTTTAGGTTTAGGTTTAGGTTTAGGTTTAGGTTTAGGTTTAGGTTTAGGTTTAGGTTTAGGTTTAGGTTTAGGTTTAGGTTTAGGTTTAGGTTTAGGTTTAGGTTTAGGTTTAGGTTTAGGTTTAGGTTTAGGTTTAGGTTTAGGTTTAGGTTTAGGTTTAGGTTTAGGTTTAGGTTTAGGTTTAGGTTTAGGTTTAGGTTTAGGTTTAGGTTTAGGTTTAGGTTTAGGTTTAGGTTTAGGTTTAGGTTTAGGTTTAGGTTTAGGTTTAGGTTTAGGTTTAGGTTTAGGTTTAGGTTTAGGTTTAGGTTTAGGTTTAGGTTTAGGTTTAGGTTTAGGTTTAGGTTTAGGTTTAGGTTTAGGTTTAGGTTTAGGTTTAGGTTTAGGTTTAGGTTTAGGTTTAGGTTTAGGTTTAGGTTTAGGTTTAGGTTTAGGTTTAGGTTTAGGTTTAGGTTTAGGTTTAGGTTTAGGTTTAGGTTTAGGTTTAGGTTTAGGTTTAGGTTTAGGTTTAGGTTTAGGTTTAGGTTTAGGTTTAGGTTTAGGTTTAGGTTTAGGTTTAGGTTTAGGTTTAGGTTTAGGTTTAGGTTTAGGTTTAGGTTTAGGTTTAGGTTTAGGTTTAGGTTTAGGTTTAGGTTTAGGTTTAGGTTTAGGTTTAGGTTTAGGTTTAGGTTTAGGTTTAGGTTTAGGTTTAGGTTTAGGTTTAGGTTTAGGTTTAGGTTTAGGTTTAGGTTTAGGTTTAGGTTTAGGTTTAGGTTTAGGTTTAGGTTTAGGTTTAGGTTTAGGTTTAGGTTTAGGTTTAGGTTTAGGTTTAGGTTTAGGTTTAGGTTTAGGTTTAGGTTTAGGTTTAGGTTTAGGTTTAGGTTTAGGTTTAGGTTTAGGTTTAGGTTTAGGTTTAGGTTTAGGTTTAGGTTTAGGTTTAGGTTTAGGTTTAGGTTTAGGTTTAGGTTTAGGTTTAGGTTTAGGTTTAGGTTTAGGTTTAGGTTTAGGTTTAGGTTTAGGTTTAGGTTTAGGTTTAGGTTTAGGTTTAGGTTTAGGTTTAGGTTTAGGTTTAGGTTTAGGTTTAGGTTTAGGTTTAGGTTTAGGTTTAGGTTTAGGTTTAGGTTTAGGTTTAGGTTTAGGTTTAGGTTTAGGTTTAGGTTTAGGTTTAGGTTTAGGTTTAGGTTTAGGTTTAGGTTTAGGTTTAGGTTTAGGTTTAGGTTTAGGTTTAGGTTTAGGTTTAGGTTTAGGTTTAGGTTTAGGTTTAGGTTTAGGTTTAGGTTTAGGTTTAGGTTTAGGTTTAGGTTTAGGTTTAGGTTTAGGTTTAGGTTTAGGTTTAGGTTTAGGTTTAGGTTTAGGTTTAGGTTTAGGTTTAGGTTTAGGTTTAGGTTTAGGTTTAGGTTTAGGTTTAGGTTTAGGTTTAGGTTTAGGTTTAGGTTTAGGTTTAGGTTTAGGTTTAGGTTTAGGTTTAGGTTTAGGTTTAGGTTTAGGTTTAGGTTTAGGTTTAGGTTTAGGTTTAGGTTTAGGTTTAGGTTTAGGTTTAGGTTTAGGTTTAGGTTTAGGTTTAGGTTTAGGTTTAGGTTTAGGTTTAGGTTTAGGTTTAGGTTTAGGTTTAGGTTTAGGTTTAGGTTTAGGTTTAGGTTTAGGTTTAGGTTTAGGTTTAGGTTTAGGTTTAGGTTTAGGTTTAGGTTTAGGTTTAGGTTTAGGTTTAGGTTTAGGTTTAGGTTTAGGTTTAGGTTTAGGTTTAGGTTTAGGTTTAGGTTTAGGTTTAGGTTTAGGTTTAGGTTTAGGTTTAGGTTTAGGTTTAGGTTTAGGTTTAGGTTTAGGTTTAGGTTTAGGTTTAGGTTTAGGTTTAGGTTTAGGTTTAGGTTTAGGTTTAGGTTTAGGTTTAGGTTTAGGTTTAGGTTTAGGTTTAGGTTTAGGTTTAGGTTTAGGTTTAGGTTTAGGTTTAGGTTTAGGTTTAGGTTTAGGTTTAGGTTTAGGTTTAGGTTTAGGTTTAGGTTTAGGTTTAGGTTTAGGTTTAGGTTTAGGTTTAGGTTTAGGTTTAGGTTTAGGTTTAGGTTTAGGTTTAGGTTTAGGTTTAGGTTTAGGTTTAGGTTTAGGTTTAGGTTTAGGTTTAGGTTTAGGTTTAGGTTTAGGTTTAGGTTTAGGTTTAGGTTTAGGTTTAGGTTTAGGTTTAGGTTTAGGTTTAGGTTTAGGTTTAGGTTTAGGTTTAGGTTTAGGTTTAGGTTTAGGTTTAGGTTTAGGTTTAGGTTTAGGTTTAGGTTTAGGTTTAGGTTTAGGTTTAGGTTTAGGTTTAGGTTTAGGTTTAGGTTTAGGTTTAGGTTTAGGTTTAGGTTTAGGTTTAGGTTTAGGTTTAGGTTTAGGTTTAGGTTTAGGTTTAGGTTTAGGTTTAGGTTTAGGTTTAGGTTTAGGTTTAGGTTTAGGTTTAGGTTTAGGTTTAGGTTTAGGTTTAGGTTTAGGTTTAGGTTTAGGTTTAGGTTTAGGTTTAGGTTTAGGTTTAGGTTTAGGTTTAGGTTTAGGTTTAGGTTTAGGTTTAGGTTTAGGTTTAGGTTTAGGTTTAGGTTTAGGTTTAGGTTTAGGTTTAGGTTTAGGTTTAGGTTTAGGTTTAGGTTTAGGTTTAGGTTTAGGTTTAGGTTTAGGTTTAGGTTTAGGTTTAGGTTTAGGTTTAGGTTTAGGTTTAGGTTTAGGTTTAGGTTTAGGTTTAGGTTTAGGTTTAGGTTTAGGTTTAGGTTTAGGTTTAGGTTTAGGTTTAGGTTTAGGTTTAGGTTTAGGTTTAGGTTTAGGTTTAGGTTTAGGTTTAGGTTTAGGTTTAGGTTTAGGTTTAGGTTTAGGTTTAGGTTTAGGTTTAGGTTTAGGTTTAGGTTTAGGTTTAGGTTTAGGTTTAGGTTTAGGTTTAGGTTTAGGTTTAGGTTTAGGTTTAGGTTTAGGTTTAGGTTTAGGTTTAGGTTTAGGTTTAGGTTTAGGTTTAGGTTTAGGTTTAGGTTTAGGTTTAGGTTTAGGTTTAGGTTTAGGTTTAGGTTTAGGTTTAGGTTTAGGTTTAGGTTTAGGTTTAGGTTTAGGTTTAGGTTTAGGTTTAGGTTTAGGTTTAGGTTTAGGTTTAGGTTTAGGTTTAGGTTTAGGTTTAGGTTTAGGTTTAGGTTTAGGTTTAGGTTTAGGTTTAGGTTTAGGTTTAGGTTTAGGTTTAGGTTTAGGTTTAGGTTTAGGTTTAGGTTTAGGTTTAGGTTTAGGTTTAGGTTTAGGTTTAGGTTTAGGTTTAGGTTTAGGTTTAGGTTTAGGTTTAGGTTTAGGTTTAGGTTTAGGTTTAGGTTTAGGTTTAGGTTTAGGTTTAGGTTTAGGTTTAGGTTTAGGTTTAGGTTTAGGTTTAGGTTTAGGTTTAGGTTTAGGTTTAGGTTTAGGTTTAGGTTTAGGTTTAGGTTTAGGTTTAGGTTTAGGTTTAGGTTTAGGTTTAGGTTTAGGTTTAGGTTTAGGTTTAGGTTTAGGTTTAGGTTTAGGTTTAGGTTTAGGTTTAGGTTTAGGTTTAGGTTTAGGTTTAGGTTTAGGTTTAGGTTTAGGTTTAGGTTTAGGTTTAGGTTTAGGTTTAGGTTTAGGTTTAGGTTTAGGTTTAGGTTTAGGTTTAGGTTTAGGTTTAGGTTTAGGTTTAGGTTTAGGTTTAGGTTTAGGTTTAGGTTTAGGTTTAGGTTTAGGTTTAGGTTTAGGTTTAGGTTTAGGTTTAGGTTTAGGTTTAGGTTTAGGTTTAGGTTTAGGTTTAGGTTTAGGTTTAGGTTTAGGTTTAGGTTTAGGTTTAGGTTTAGGTTTAGGTTTAGGTTTAGGTTTAGGTTTAGGTTTAGGTTTAGGTTTAGGTTTAGGTTTAGGTTTAGGTTTAGGTTTAGGTTTAGGTTTAGGTTTAGGTTTAGGTTTAGGTTTAGGTTTAGGTTTAGGTTTAGGTTTAGGTTTAGGTTTAGGTTTAGGTTTAGGTTTAGGTTTAGGTTTAGGTTTAGGTTTAGGTTTAGGTTTAGGTTTAGGTTTAGGTTTAGGTTTAGGTTTAGGTTTAGGTTTAGGTTTAGGTTTAGGTTTAGGTTTAGGTTTAGGTTTAGGTTTAGGTTTAGGTTTAGGTTTAGGTTTAGGTTTAGGTTTAGGTTTAGGTTTAGGTTTAGGTTTAGGTTTAGGTTTAGGTTTAGGTTTAGGTTTAGGTTTAGGTTTAGGTTTAGGTTTAGGTTTAGGTTTAGGTTTAGGTTTAGGTTTAGGTTTAGGTTTAGGTTTAGGTTTAGGTTTAGGTTTAGGTTTAGGTTTAGGTTTAGGTTTAGGTTTAGGTTTAGGTTTAGGTTTAGGTTTAGGTTTAGGTTTAGGTTTAGGTTTAGGTTTAGGTTTAGGTTTAGGTTTAGGTTTAGGTTTAGGTTTAGGTTTAGGTTTAGGTTTAGGTTTAGGTTTAGGTTTAGGTTTAGGTTTAGGTTTAGGTTTAGGTTTAGGTTTAGGTTTAGGTTTAGGTTTAGGTTTAGGTTTAGGTTTAGGTTTAGGTTTAGGTTTAGGTTTAGGTTTAGGTTTAGGTTTAGGTTTAGGTTTAGGTTTAGGTTTAGGTTTAGGTTTAGGTTTAGGTTTAGGTTTAGGTTTAGGTTTAGGTTTAGGTTTAGGTTTAGGTTTAGGTTTAGGTTTAGGTTTAGGTTTAGGTTTAGGTTTAGGTTTAGGTTTAGGTTTAGGTTTAGGTTTAGGTTTAGGTTTAGGTTTAGGTTTAGGTTTAGGTTTAGGTTTAGGTTTAGGTTTAGGTTTAGGTTTAGGTTTAGGTTTAGGTTTAGGTTTAGGTTTAGGTTTAGGTTTAGGTTTAGGTTTAGGTTTAGGTTTAGGTTTAGGTTTAGGTTTAGGTTTAGGTTTAGGTTTAGGTTTAGGTTTAGGTTTAGGTTTAGGTTTAGGTTTAGGTTTAGGTTTAGGTTTAGGTTTAGGTTTAGGTTTAGGTTTAGGTTTAGGTTTAGGTTTAGGTTTAGGTTTAGGTTTAGGTTTAGGTTTAGGTTTAGGTTTAGGTTTAGGTTTAGGTTTAGGTTTAGGTTTAGGTTTAGGTTTAGGTTTAGGTTTAGGTTTAGGTTTAGGTTTAGGTTTAGGTTTAGGTTTAGGTTTAGGTTTAGGTTTAGGTTTAGGTTTAGGTTTAGGTTTAGGTTTAGGTTTAGGTTTAGGTTTAGGTTTAGGTTTAGGTTTAGGTTTAGGTTTAGGTTTAGGTTTAGGTTTAGGTTTAGGTTTAGGTTTAGGTTTAGGTTTAGGTTTAGGTTTAGGTTTAGGTTTAGGTTTAGGTTTAGGTTTAGGTTTAGGTTTAGGTTTAGGTTTAGGTTTAGGTTTAGGTTTAGGTTTAGGTTTAGGTTTAGGTTTAGGTTTAGGTTTAGGTTTAGGTTTAGGTTTAGGTTTAGGTTTAGGTTTAGGTTTAGGTTTAGGTTTAGGTTTAGGTTTAGGTTTAGGTTTAGGTTTAGGTTTAGGTTTAGGTTTAGGTTTAGGTTTAGGTTTAGGTTTAGGTTTAGGTTTAGGTTTAGGTTTAGGTTTAGGTTTAGGTTTAGGTTTAGGTTTAGGTTTAGGTTTAGGTTTAGGTTTAGGTTTAGGTTTAGGTTTAGGTTTAGGTTTAGGTTTAGGTTTAGGTTTAGGTTTAGGTTTAGGTTTAGGTTTAGGTTTAGGTTTAGGTTTAGGTTTAGGTTTAGGTTTAGGTTTAGGTTTAGGTTTAGGTTTAGGTTTAGGTTTAGGTTTAGGTTTAGGTTTAGGTTTAGGTTTAGGTTTAGGTTTAGGTTTAGGTTTAGGTTTAGGTTTAGGTTTAGGTTTAGGTTTAGGTTTAGGTTTAGGTTTAGGTTTAGGTTTAGGTTTAGGTTTAGGTTTAGGTTTAGGTTTAGGTTTAGGTTTAGGTTTAGGTTTAGGTTTAGGTTTAGGTTTAGGTTTAGGTTTAGGTTTAGGTTTAGGTTTAGGTTTAGGTTTAGGTTTAGGTTTAGGTTTAGGTTTAGGTTTAGGTTTAGGTTTAGGTTTAGGTTTAGGTTTAGGTTTAGGTTTAGGTTTAGGTTTAGGTTTAGGTTTAGGTTTAGGTTTAGGTTTAGGTTTAGGTTTAGGTTTAGGTTTAGGTTTAGGTTTAGGTTTAGGTTTAGGTTTAGGTTTAGGTTTAGGTTTAGGTTTAGGTTTAGGTTTAGGTTTAGGTTTAGGTTTAGGTTTAGGTTTAGGTTTAGGTTTAGGTTTAGGTTTAGGTTTAGGTTTAGGTTTAGGTTTAGGTTTAGGTTTAGGTTTAGGTTTAGGTTTAGGTTTAGGTTTAGGTTTAGGTTTAGGTTTAGGTTTAGGTTTAGGTTTAGGTTTAGGTTTAGGTTTAGGTTTAGGTTTAGGTTTAGGTTTAGGTTTAGGTTTAGGTTTAGGTTTAGGTTTAGGTTTAGGTTTAGGTTTAGGTTTAGGTTTAGGTTTAGGTTTAGGTTTAGGTTTAGGTTTAGGTTTAGGTTTAGGTTTAGGTTTAGGTTTAGGTTTAGGTTTAGGTTTAGGTTTAGGTTTAGGTTTAGGTTTAGGTTTAGGTTTAGGTTTAGGTTTAGGTTTAGGTTTAGGTTTAGGTTTAGGTTTAGGTTTAGGTTTAGGTTTAGGTTTAGGTTTAGGTTTAGGTTTAGGTTTAGGTTTAGGTTTAGGTTATAGGTTTAGGTTTAGGTTTAGGTTTAGGTTTAGGTTTAGGTTTAGGTTTAGGTTTAGGTTTAGGTTTAGGTTTAGGTTTAGGTTTAGGTTTAGGTTTAGGTTTAGGTTTAGGTTTAGGTTTAGGTTTAGGTTTAGGTTTAGGTTTAGGTTTAGGTTTAGGTTTAGGTTTAGGTTTAGGTTTAGGTTTAGGTTTAGGTTTAGGTTTAGGTTTAGGTTTAGGTTTAGGTTTAGGTTTAGGTTTAGGTTTAGGTTTAGGTTTAGGTTTAGGTTTAGGTTTAGGTTTAGGTTTAGGTTTAGGTTTAGGTTTAGGTTTAGGTTTAGGTTTAGGTTTAGGTTTAGGTTTAGGTTTAGGTTTAGGTTTAGGTTTAGGTTTAGGTTTAGGTTTAGGTTTAGGTTTAGGTTTAGGTTTAGGTTTAGGTTTAGGTTTAGGTTTAGGTTTAGGTTTAGGTTTAGGTTTAGGTTTAGGTTTAGGTTTAGGTTTAGGTTTAGGTTTAGGTTTAGGTTTAGGTTTAGGTTTAGGTTTAGGTTTAGGTTTAGGTTTAGGTTTAGGTTTAGGTTTAGGTTTAGGTTTAGGTTTAGGTTTAGGTTTAGGTTTAGGTTTAGGTTTAGGTTTAGGTTTAGGTTTAGGTTTAGGTTTAGGTTTAGGTTTAGGTTTAGGTTTAGGTTTAGGTTTAGGTTTAGGTTTAGGTTTAGGTTTAGGTTTAGGTTTAGGTTTAGGTTTAGGTTTAGGTTTAGGTTTAGGTTTAGGTTTAGGTTTAGGTTTAGGTTTAGGTTTAGGTTTAGGTTTAGGTTTAGGTTTAGGTTTAGGTTTAGGTTTAGGTTTAGGTTTAGGTTTAGGTTTAGGTTTAGGTTTAGGTTTAGGTTTAGGTTTAGGTTTAGGTTTAGGTTTAGGTTTAGGTTTAGGTTTAGGTTTAGGTTTAGGTTTAGGTTTAGGTTTAGGTTTAGGTTTAGGTTTAGGTTTAGGTTTAGGTTTAGGTTTAGGTTTAGGTTTAGGTTTAGGTTTAGGTTTAGGTTTAGGTTTAGGTTTAGGTTTAGGTTTAGGTTTAGGTTTAGGTTTAGGTTTAGGTTTAGGTTTAGGTTTAGGTTTAGGTTTAGGTTTAGGTTTAGGTTTAGGTTTAGGTTTAGGTTTAGGTTTAGGTTTAGGTTTAGGTTTAGGTTTAGGTTTAGGTTTAGGTTTAGGTTTAGGTTTAGGTTTAGGTTTAGGTTTAGGTTTAGGTTTAGGTTTAGGTTTAGGTTTAGGTTTAGGTTTAGGTTTAGGTTTAGGTTTAGGTTTAGGTTTAGGTTTAGGTTTAGGTTTAGGTTTAGGTTTAGGTTTAGGTTTAGGTTTAGGTTTAGGTTTAGGTTTAGGTTTAGGTTTAGGTTTAGGTTTAGGTTTAGGTTTAGGTTTAGGTTTAGGTTTAGGTTTAGGTTTAGGTTTAGGTTTAGGTTTAGGTTTAGGTTTAGGTTTAGGTTTAGGTTTAGGTTTAGGTTTAGGTTTAGGTTTAGGTTTAGGTTTAGGTTTAGGTTTAGGTTTAGGTTTAGGTTTAGGTTTAGGTTTAGGTTTAGGTTTAGGTTTAGGTTTAGGTTTAGGTTTAGGTTTAGGTTTAGGTTTAGGTTTAGGTTTAGGTTTAGGTTTAGGTTTAGGTTTAGGTTTAGGTTTAGGTTTAGGTTTAGGTTTAGGTTTAGGTTTAGGTTTAGGTTTAGGTTTAGGTTTAGGTTTAGGTTTAGGTTTAGGTTTAGGTTTAGGTTTAGGTTTAGGTTTAGGTTTAGGTTTAGGTTTAGGTTTAGGTTTAGGTTTAGGTTTAGGTTTAGGTTTAGGTTTAGGTTTAGGTTTAGGTTTAGGTTTAGGTTTAGGTTTAGGTTTAGGTTTAGGTTTAGGTTTAGGTTTAGGTTTAGGTTTAGGTTTAGGTTTAGGTTTAGGTTTAGGTTTAGGTTTAGGT
>OY751566.1:0-15180 GCA_963572285.1 Caenorhabditis drosophilae
CTCTTTTAGTTTATATTTAAAATATGACTTTGAAGCAGTTAAGAATATTAGGAGTAATTAAATTAAATAATAGATTATTAAATTTTGTTAATGGTATGTTGGTGACTTTACCATCTAGTAAAGCTCTAACTTTAAGTTGAAATTTTGGTAGTATGTTAGGTATAATCCTGGTATTTCAAATTTTAACTGGTACCTTTTTAGCTTTTTATTATACAGCTGACAGACTAATGGCTTTTTCAACAGTTCAATATATTATATATGAGGTTAATTTTGGTTGAGTGTTTCGTATTTTTCATTTTAATGGGGCCAGGTTATTTTTTATTTTTTTATATTTGCATATTTTTAAAGGTTTGTTTTTTATAAGTTATCGTTTGAAGAAAGTTTGAATGTCTGGTTTGACTATTTATTTGTTAGTTATAATGGAAGCCTTTATAGGTTATGTCTTGGTTTGAGCCCAAATAAGATTTTGAGCAGCGGTGGTAATTACTAGTTTATTAAGGGTTATTCCAATTTGAGGTCCTACTATTGTAACTTGGATTTGAAGTGGTTTTGGTGTTACTGGTGCAACTTTGAAATTCTTTTTTGTGTTACATTTTTTAGTGCCTTGAGGTTTATTAGTTTTGGTTTTGGCGCACTTAGTATTTTTACATAGAACTGGTAGAACTTCTAGTTTATATTGTCACGGTGATTACGATAAGGTTTGCTTTAGACCTGAGTATGCAGGTAAGGATGCTTATAATATTATTATTTGATTAGTTTTTATTGTTTTGTCTTTGGTTTATCCATTTAGCTTAGGTGATCCTGAAATATTTATTGAAGCAGATCCAATAATAAGACCTGTTCATATTGTACCAGAGTGATATTTTTTATTTGCTTATGCAATTTTACGTGCAATTCCTAATAAAGTGTTAGGTGTTATTGCTTTGTTGATAAGTATTGTAACTTTTTATTTTTTTGCTTTGGTGACTAATTATACTTCTTGTTTAGATAAACTGAATAAATTTTTAGTATTTTTGTTTATTATTTCTTCAACTATTCTTAGTTGGTTGGGGCAGTGTATAGTAGAGGATCCCTTTACTATTTTAAGACCTCTATTTTCTTTTATTTATTTTGGGTTAGCTTACATTTTATTATTTGTTTATGCTTTTAGTAAGTTTTTATTCAAATAAAAAAAAAAAAAACATGTTTAGTATAAGAGAATACGTTAGGTTTAGGACCTAAAAATTATTAATATGTTATATTTCATAATTTTCATATTTTAAGTTTGTCAAGTTATGCATTTAATTTGTTTTTGTCTTCTATCGGTATATTAAGTTCTTTAGTTATGTTTTTTAAGTATGGACTATACGAATTATTTATTTTTACTTTGTTTGCGGTTTTATTTATTTCATTTGCTTGGGGTAAAGATATTTCTATAGAGGGTTTAAGTGGTTATCATAATTTTTTTGTTATAGATGGGTTTAAGTTTGGGGTGGTATTATTTGTTTTTAGAGAGTTTATATTTTTCTTTTGTATTTTTTGAACTTTTTTTGATGCTGCTTCGGTACCCGTTCATGAGTTGGGTGAGACATGATCACCTTTTGGTATACATTTAGTGAACCCATTTGGTGTACCTTTATTAAATACTATTATTTTATTAAGTAGAGGGGTTACTGTAACCTGGGCCCACCATAGTTTATTAAGTAATAAAAGATGTACTACAAGAATGGCTTTAACATGTTTATTAGCTGTTTATTTTACGGGGATTCAGTTAATAGAATATAGTGAGGCTAGTTTTTCTATTTCAGACGGTGTATTTGGTAGAATTTTTTATTTATCTACGGGGTTCCATGGTGTACATGTTTTATGTGGTGGTTTATTCTTAGGTTTTAATTTTTTACGTTTATTAAAAAATCATTTTAATTATAATCATCATTTAGGGTTGGAATTTGCGATTTTATATTGACATTTTGTAGATGTGGTCTGGTTGTTTTTATTTGTTTTTGTTTATTGATGATCATACTAATTTAGCTATAATAGTTTAATTAAGAATATATAACTTGTAATTATAAGGTTTTTGGTAGCTTTGTTTGATTTACTTTTTATTTCTTTACTGTGGTTTTTTAAGCCAGTTTACTTTTTATCATTTTTGGTGTTTTTTAGATTTTTAATTTTTAATAATGTTAGTTGAAGAGGTACATTTCTAGTAGTTGATTCATATAGATTTGTTTTGTTGGTTATTATAAGGCTATTTATTCTGGGTATTATTATTATTAGAGAAAAAAATATAAATCTGTTGGTGTTATCAGAGATGTTAGTATTTATTTGTATTATTTTTTTTATCCCTAGCAATATAATGATATTATATATATTTTTTGAGTTATCTATATTTCCTATTTTAGTTATGATTTTAGGTTATGGTTCACAAATCGAAAAAATTAATTCATCATATTATTTAATATTCTATGCAGCTTTTTGTTCTTTTCCGTTTTTGTTTGTTTATTTTAAAAGCAGATTTTTATTATCTATAGCTTATTATAATTTTGTTATTTCTTGAGAAATATTTTTTATTTTAAGTTTAAGATTTATAATGAAATTTCCTATTTATTTTTTACATTTGTGGTTACCAAAAGCACATGTAGAAGCGCCTACCACTGCCAGGATACTTTTAGCTGGGTTATTATTAAAGTTAGGTACAGCCGGGTTTCTGCGTATTTTAGGTAGTTTAAATTTTGTACATAATAATGTTTGATTAATTATTGCTTTTTTAGGGATAATTTTAGGGTCATTTTGTTGTGTGTTTCAAAGGGATTCTAAGTCTTTGGCTGCTTATTCCTCTGTCACGCATATAAGGTTTTTATTATTATCCTTGGTTTTTATTAGACTTAGGGGTAAAGTAAGTAGTTTGATGTTGATGTTGGCGCATGGGTACACCTCTACACTTATATTTTATATAATTGGTGAGTTTTACCATACATCGGGTAGACGTATGATTTATTTTATAAACAGATTTTTTAGGTCAAGTATGATTATAGGCATTTTATTTTCAGTGGTGTTTTTGTCTAATAGAGGGGTTCCACCATCCTTATCATTCTTATCAGAATTTGTAATTATTTCAAATGGTATTTTATTTGGTAAAAGTATTTTCTTTATAGTATTTGTTTATTTTATGATTTCTTTTTATTATTCTTTATTCCTTATTACTAGTTCTTTAATAGGTAAAAGATTCTATAATTTAAATACATGAAATGTTGGGTTTTCATCACCTATAGTTTTAATAATGTATAATATTTTTTGATTAAGGATCTTTTACTAATAAGAACTTGTTTTAATATTTTTTATTATATTAATTAATATAATAATCTTAAAAATGGTAAAATATAAATTTTAAAATTTATCCGTTTTATAAATATATATAAAAAGTATCAAGGGGGTTTATCAACTTGATTAGAAAGGTCTAATCATAAAGATATTGGAACTCTATATTTTATTTTTGGTCTTTGATCTGGTATAGTTGGTACTAGATTTTCTTTATTAATTCGTTTAGAATTAGCTAAGCCAGGATTTTTTTTAAGTAATGGTCAGCTATATAATTCTGTTATTACAGCTCATGCAATTTTAATAATTTTTTTTATAGTTATGCCTACTATAATTGGTGGTTTCGGTAACTGATTATTACCTTTAATGTTAGGATCACCGGATATAAGGTTTCCACGTTTGAATAATTTAAGTTTTTGGTTATTACCAACTTCTATATTGTTAATTTTGGATGCTTGTTTTGTAGACATGGGTTGTGGGACTAGTTGAACTGTGTATCCTCCATTAAGTACTCTAGGTCATCCTGGTAGAAGTGTAGATTTAGCTATTTTTAGTTTACATGCTTCTGGGTTGAGTTCTATTTTAGGTGGTATTAATTTTATGTGTACAACAAAGAATTTACGTAGTAGGTCTATTTCTTTAGAACATATGAGACTTTTTGTTTGAACAGTTTTTGTTACAGTTTTTTTGTTAGTTTTATCATTACCTGTTTTAGCTGGAGCTATTACAATGTTATTAACTGATCGTAATTTGAATACTTCATTTTTTGATCCTAGGACTGGGGGTAATCCTTTAATTTATCAGCATTTGTTTTGGTTTTTTGGTCATCCAGAGGTTTATATTTTAATTTTACCTGCTTTTGGTATTATTAGACAGTCTACTTTATATTTAACTGGTAAAAAAGAGGTATTTGGTGCTTTAGGGATGGTTTATGCAATTCTAAGTATTGGTTTAATTGGTTGTGTAGTTTGGGCTCATCATATGTATACTGTTGGTATAGATTTAGATTCACGTGCTTATTTTTCAGCTGCTACTATAGTTATTGCGGTGCCTACAGGAGTTAAAATTTTTAGTTGATTAGCTACTTTATTTGGTATAAAAATAGTTTTTCAACCTTTATTATTATGAGTTTTAGGTTTTATTTTTTTATTTACGCTAGGTGGGGTTACAGGTGTAGTATTATCTAATTCTAGTTTGGATATTATTTTACATGATACTTACTATGTAGTAAGACATTTTCATTATGTTTTAAGTTTAGGTGCAGTTTTTGGTATTTTTACAGGTGTTACTCTTTGATGAAGATATATTACTGGTTATGTATTAGATAAGTTAATAATGTCAGCAGTTTTTATTTTGTTATTTATTGGGGTTAATTTAACTTTTTTTCCTTTACATTTTGCAGGTCTACATGGTTTCCCGCGTAAATATTTAGATTATCCGGATGTTTATTCAGTTTGAAATATTATCTCTTCATATGGTTCTATTATCAGAACGGTAGGTTTATTCTTATTCGTTTATGTATTGTTAGAGTCTTTTTTTAGTTACCGTTTAGTTATTTCTGATTATTATTCTAATAGAAGGCCAGAGTATTCTATGAGAAATTATGTTTTTGGGCATAGTTATCAATCTGAGATTTATTTTAGTATTAGTAGTTTAAAAAATTAGAAACTTTAGTATAATTTAAGTATATTTAATTGCAAATTAAATGGTTATTAGTTTTTAGTAAGATAGGATAATAAAGTCTATAAGGTTCATACCCTTGAGGTGGTTTTCTCTTATTAAAAGTTTTATTATAAATTAGTATAAACTATTGTCAATAGTTAGGTTAAAACTTTAGATTCCTTAGTATAATTTAGTATATTCGACTTCCAATCAAAAGGTTTAGGGGATTAATAAATAATTTTTTTCAGGGTTATAATTTATTATTTCAAAATAGTTTATTTTCTAGTTATATAGATTGATTCCACAGATTTAATTGTAGCTTATTATTAGGTGTACTTGTTTTTGTGACACTTTTATTAGTTTATTTAGTTTTTAATAAATTTTATTTTAAAAGTAAAAAAATTGAGTATCAGTTTGGTGAGTTACTTTGTAGAGTTTTTCCTACTTTTATTTTGTTATTACAGATAGTACCTTCTTTAAGTTTATTATATTATTATGGTTTAATGAATTTAGATAGGAGTTTAACAGTCAAGGTGACTGGTCATCAGTGATATTGAAGTTATGAGTATAGTGATATCCCAGGGTTAGAGTTTGACTCTTATATAAAATCTCTAGATCAATTGAATTTAGGTGAGCCCCGTTTACTGGAGGTTGATAATCGTTGTGTGGTCCCATGTGATACTAATATTCGTTTTTGTATTACTTCAGCGGATGTTATTCATGCTTGAGCTCTAAATTCTCTTTCGGTTAAGTTAGATGCTATAAGTGGAATTTTAAGAACCTTTAGTTATAGGTTTCCAATAGTTGGAGTTTTTTATGGACAATGTTCAGAAATTTGTGGTGCTAATCACAGTTTTATGCCTATCGCTTTAGAAGTTACTTTGTTGGACAATTTTAAAAGTTGGTGCTTCGGTACTTTAGAATAATTTAGCTTTTTAGTTTATATTTAAAATGTTTACTTGTGGTGTAAAAGAATATGAAGCTTTAAATTTTATTTTTATATATGTTAGTATTGCATACTATTAAAGGAAAATTTCATATTTTATGAAAAATAGAAACAAAGGGTAGAGAAATAATTAGTTTTTCTGTTTCATATTTAAAATTATTATTTCTAGAGTTGATATGTCGACCTTTGTGATATCTGTATATATTTTATTATTAGAAAATTATAAATTTATTCATTTAAATTTGGAAAATTAAAATTTGTAGTGTTTTAATTTTATGTTTTACAACATTTTCTATGTTTTATTTTAAAATAAAAAAGAAGAGATTTATAGTAAGATCTACTATATCTATTATCTTTAAATTAGTAAATTTTATAAAAGATATAAAATAATTAAATATAATTAGAGAACTTGAAGTCTTGATCAAATGTTTTTTAAAGACTTAGGCTTTATATTAAAGCTGGCTTCTGCCCTATGTATTATAAATGGCAGTCTTAGCGTGAGGACATTAAGGTAGCAAAATAATTTGTGCTTTTATTGAGTTCCAGTATGAATGAAGTTATTGGTTAGTTCTATTTATGTTTTATATTTGAATTTAATATCTATTTAAGAAAAAATAGTTATACTTAAACAAAGATAAGTCTTCGGAAATTCTGTTATTATTTATGTTATTACATAGATAGTAAATTTTCTAGGGCAGAATATTATATAATGGTATTTTACTATTTATAAATTAAAGAATTACTCCGGAGTTAACAGAAAATCATACTTTATCCAGTTCTTATGGTATAGTAAGTTTTACATCGATGTTGTATTCAGATAATCTGAGGGAGGAGAAGACTCAGTAATTTAGACTGTTCTTCTATTAGTTAATCTGACGTGATATTAGTTTAATTCATTGTGAGATAGAATTGTTTATCTTGTTAAGTATTTATAATTAAGGCATTTAGTACGAAAGGAACATTGTAAAAGTTTTAAACTTTTAAGATTTTATCTTAATTTTAGTTTTGTTGTTTGTGTTAGGGTTTACTCTAGTTTTATTATTAGTTTTTTATTTAGTTAATTTTATTTTAAGAATTAAAGATATAAGGACTAATAAATTGAGAGCTTTTGAGTGCGGTTTTGTAAGAGTTGGAAAAATTCAGAATTCTTTCAGAATTCATTTTTTTATCATGATGTTGATATTTGTGATTTTTGATCTAGAAATTGTTATATTTTTAGGAATTTTGGTTTCTGATATGACTTCTTTTATTAGGTTTTTATTAATGTTTAGTTTTATTTTGGGTGGTTTTTATATGGAGTGATGGTATGGTAAACTTATTTGAGTTATTTAATTAATATTTCTATTTTTTTGATTTCTTTAATTTTTATATTTGGTTTTTTATTTAGATGAAGCTTGCCACAATTTAAATTAAGTATTTATTTATTGGAGTGGGATTTTTTGAGTTTGAAGTTTAATTTTTATTTTAATAGTATTTTATTTTCTTTTATTTTGTTTTTAGTTACTTTAAGAGTTTTAGTTTTTAGAACTTATTATTTAAATGGTGAATTAAACTTTAATTATTATTATTTTGTTTTATTAATTTTTGTAGGTAGTATATTTAGTTTAAATTTTAGTAATAGAATTTTTACTATGTTATTGAGTTGGGATTTATTAGGAATTTCTAGATTTTTTTTAGTTTTATTTTATAATAACTGAGATAGATGTAGAGGGGCTATAAATACAGCTCTTACAAATCGTCTAGGTGATTATTTTATATTTATTTTTTTTGGTATATCAGTATTTAGGGGGTTTTATTTTCTAAGTTTTAGTATATTTAGTGGTTTTATATCCTTATTGTTATTATTGACAGCCTTTACTAAAAGTGCTCAGTTCCCCTTTAGTAGTTGATTGCCTAAAGCTATAAGAGCTCCGACGCCTGTAAGTTCATTGGTGCATAGTAGTACATTAGTTACAGCCGGGTTAATTTTATTGATAAATTTTAATAATTTACAATTTCATAAAGATTTTATCAGTATTGTGCTTATTACAGGTTTATTTACTATATTTTTCTCAAGTATAGCGTCTTTGGTTGAGGAGGATCTTAAGAAGGTAGTGGCCTTGAGAACGCTATCTCAGATAGGATTTTCAATGGTAACACTAGGGCTAGGGTTAAATTTTATTTCTTTTATTCATTTAGTGAGACATGCTTTATTTAAAAGTTGTTTATTTATACAAGTGGGTTATATTATTCATTGCTCTTTTGGTCAGCAGGATGGTCGTAATTATAGTAATAACGGTAACTTACCCAATTTTATTCAGTTGCAGTTGTTAGTTACACTATTTTGTTTATGTGGGCTTATTTTTTCTAGAGGGGCTGTAAGTAAAGATTTTATTTTAGAGTTATTTTTTTCTAATAATTATATAATATTTTTTAGCTTTATGTTTTTTTTATCAGTTTTTTTAACTTTTGGGTATAGTTATCGTTTATGAAAGAGATTTTTTTTAAGGTTTAATAAAGTATTTAACCACTACAGTTCTTCAATTTTTATAAATTTTTTAAGTTTATTATTAGTTTTATGTTCTATTATATTTTTATGGTGATTAAATTTTAATTTATTAAATGTTCCAAGTTTATTTTTATATATTGATTTTTTTGGTCCTTTATTTTTTCTATTTTTGATGATGTTTTTGTCATTCTTATTGTTAAAATTGTTAATTAAAGAATTTACATATAAATTTTTAGTAGATTATTTAGCTAAAAGTAGTATTTACAAAGTTAAGAATCTTAAGTTTATGGATTTATTTTTAAATAATGTAAATTCTAAAGGGTACAGAATTTTTATATTTAGTAGACTTATTAAAAATCAATACATAAAGAGTATTAATTTTAATAGAGTTGTGTTTTTAGTGTTTTTTATTTTCCTAATTTCTTAGGGGCTTTAGTTTAATATAAAAATATATGTTTTGCATACATAAGATTTTAGCTCTAATATATATATATATATATATATATATATATATATATATATATATATATATATATATATATATATATATATATATATATATATATATATATATATATATATATATATATATATATATATATATATATATATATATATATATATATATATATATATATATATATATATATATATATATATATATATATATATATATATATATATATATATATATATATATATATATATATATATATATATATATATATATATATATATATATATATATATATATATATATATATATATATATATATATATATATATATATATATATATATATATATATATATATATATATATATATATATATATATATATATATATATATATATATATATATATATATATATATATATATATATATATATATATATATATATATATATATATATATATATATATATATATATATATATATATATATATATATATATATATATATATATATATATATATATATATATATATATATATATATATATATATATATATATATATATATATATATATATATATATATATATATATATATATATATATATATATATATATATATATATATATATATATATATATATATATATATATATATATATATATATATATATATATATATATATATATATATATATATATATATATATATATATATATATATATATATATATATATATATATATATATATATATATATATATATATATATATATATATATATATATATATATATATATATATATATATATATATATATATATATATATATATATATATATATATATATATATATATATATATATATATATATATATATATATATATATATATATATATATATATATATATATATATATATATATATATATATATATATATATATATATATATATATATATATATATATATATATATATATATATATATATATATATATATATATATATATATATATATATATATATATATATATATATATATATATATATATATATATATATATATATATATATATATATATATATATATATATATATATATATATATATATATATATATATATATATATATATATATATATATATATATATATATATATATATATATATATATATATATATATATATATATAATATATATATATATATATATATATATATATATATATATATATATATATATATATATATATATATATATATATATATATATATATATATATATATATATATATATATATATATATATATATATATATATATATATATATATATATATATATATATATATATATATATATATATATATATATATATATATATATATATATATATATATATATATATATATATATATATATATATATATATATATATATATATATATATATATATATATATATATATATATATATATATATATATATATATATATATATATATATATATATATATATATATATATATATATATATATATATATATATATATATATATATATATATATATATATATATATATATATATATATATATATATATATATATATATATATATATATATATATATATATATATATATATATATATATATATATATATATATATATATATATATATATATATATATATATATATATATATATATATATATATATTAAATATTTAAATATTAATATTTAAATATTATATATATTAATATTATATTAATTAATATAATATAAATTATAAAAATTGAACAAAGACTATAATTTATTATATAATAAATTGGTCTTTGGGATATATTATATTTATTAATATGATATATATATATATATATACAGTAAATAGTTTAATAAAAATATAACATTTGGGTTGTTAAGATATTATTACTGAGAATTTTTAGTTTAATTAGAATAACTCACTTACAATGAGTAGGTTTAAAATTCTATATTTAAAATTTTCTTTTTTTTAGCTTTAATTAGTGGTGTGATTAGTTATATCAATATAGATCCTATAAAAAGCAGGTTCTTTTTGATTTTTTCTTTATTATTTAGTATACCTATTTTGACTACTAGGATCCACGTTTGATTTTCTTATTTTATTTGTCTATTATTTTTAAGTGGTATTTTCGTGATCCTAGTTTACTTCTCCAGTCTGTCTAAAATTAGACCTCTTAAAGGTCATATAAAAACTTTATTATTAGTTTTTTCACTTTTTAGTTTTTCTTTGACTTATGTTAGGTCTAAGTTTTTAAATTTGACTGGTTTTTATTATAGAATTTATTGGTCATTATTTATTTTTATCTTGGTGTCATTGTTATTTTTTATAAATTTTAGAAGTTATTTTTTAAGATTTTCTGGAGCTTTGCGTAAGGTTTAAGAAAAAAAAAAAAAAAAAAATTATATTTTTATTTATTAGATTATTTATATTTTTGTTTAAGTGACAACGTTTAATTTTTATTTTGATTTCTTTAGAGTTTTTGATGTTGAGTTTATTTATGAAATTCTCATATTCAATAAGAGAGATAATGTTTTTTTATTTTATGTGTTTTTCGGTTATTTCTAGTATTTTAGGTATAATCGTTATAGTGGGTAATATGAAGTTTTTTGGTAGAGATAATTGTATTTTTTAGTGAACAGATATAAGTTAAGTTTAAACTATTGATCTTCAAAATCAAAAATTTATTTCTGTAGAGATATTAGTATAATTAAGTATTTTTCTTTTTCACAGAAGAGGTTTATATCTTATAAAGTTTTCTTTTAGGGAATTAAAATTTGATCATGGTTTAAGATGATTTAAGATGGTATTATCTAATTTTGATTTACAGAGTAGGCAATAAATATTTACCTCGGCAGTTAATCGTTTGTAAAATACTTGTTCCAGAATAATCGGCTAGACTTGTAAAACTTGTACTTTAATTGATGTTAATTGTGAATAATTTGTTTGTCTTGAAAAATCTAAGGTAGAATTAGGATTTTTATATAAGTGTATTCACAATTTTAAATTTTGTAGAACGAACTAGATTAGTACCTAGTTAGACAAAAATTAAAAGAGCAGGAGTAAAGTGGTATTTAAACTGAAAAGATATTGGCAGATTTTCTAAATTATCTTTGGAGGTTGAGCAGTAACTGAGAACCCTCATTAACTACTAGATCTTTAGACTCGTGTATGATCGTTTATTTTATTCTTAAGGATTATAATAAAAAATTTTTAATTTATTAAAATAGATATATACCCGGTTTATGATTTTAGTAAAGTTTGACCTACAATATATTACTATGTGGATTTTGCTATTAGTTGGCAAATGAAAATGTAAAAGACAGTAAAAATTTTTTTATATAATTTTGAAGATTATCTAGAAATGGTACAAATCATCCATCAATTGCCCAAAGGGGAGTAAGTTGTAGTAAAGTAGGTTTAGGGGAACCTTAACCTAGTAGTAAAACTATATATAAATATGTTTTGAAAACATCTTTAGAGGTAACTCGTAGTTTTTAAGAGATAGTTTAAATTAGAATTGTTGACTGTTAATCAAAAGGTGGTTCTCTTAATTAAGAGTTTAGTTTAAATAAAAAATGTTAGATTGTAAATCTAAAGATGTTTACTCTTGATAATTTTAGTTTTTGTTATAGTAATTTTAATGATAATTTTTATTGTACAGAGTATTGCATTTATTACACTTTATGAACGTCACCTTCTTGGAAGAAGACAAAATCGTTTGGGGCCTACTAAAGTAACTTTTATAGGGTTGGCACAGGCCTTATTAGATGGTGTTAAATTGTTGAAAAAGGAGCAGATAACACCATTAAATTCTTCGGAAGTTTCATTTTTGTTAGTTCCTGGAGTTTCTTTTGTTGTAATGTATCTAGAATGATTTACTTTACCTTATATTTTTGATTTTTTGAGTTTTGAGTTTTCTGTTTTGTTTTTTTTATGTTTGGTGGGGTTTGCAGTATATACTACTTTGGTAAGTGGTATTGTTAGAAAATCTAAGTATGGTATAATTGGTGCTATCCGTGCTAGTAGGCAGAGTATTTCATATGAGATTGCTTTTTCTTTGTATATTTTATGTATTATTATTCATAGAAATGTTTTCAATTTTGTTAGAGGATTTAGTTTAAGTTTATTGGTTATTTATATTCCATTTTTAATTATGATTATTGCAGAATTAAATCGGGCACCATTTGATTTTTCTGAGGGTGAGAGTGAGTTAGTTAGAGGTTATAATGTTGAGTTTGCTAGTGTAGCTTTTGTCTTATTATTTTTAAGGGAGTATGGATCATTAATTTTTTTTAGTGTTTTATTTTCTGTTATATTTTTTAATTTTTCTATTTTCTTTAGGTTTTTAATTTTCTCAATTTTAATTTTCATTCGTAGTTCTTATCCACGTTACCGTTATGACTTAATAATGAGTTTATTTTGGTTTAAGTTATTACCTATTTCTTTAATTATGTTGTGTTTTTATGCAGTGTTATTTTATTATTAATCAAGTTTATTTTTTAGATATTTTTATGTTTGTTTTTGTTTTACAGTATTTGTTTTATTTTAAAGAAGGTATGTTAAATACTTTAGTTAAAAAATTTTTAAATAGTTTAGTGGGAGTATTTAGTTATAGTAGGTCTTTACCACTTAGTTCAGTAATTTCTATTTTTACTTTTATTATTTTATTGACTTGTTGTTTTGGTGGTTATTTTACTTATTCTTTTTGTCCTTGTGGAATAGTTGAATTTACTTTTGTTTATGCTGCTGTAGCCTGAATGAGTACTTTATTAACTTTTATTTCTAGTGAAAAGTTTTCAGTTTATATAAGAAAGCCAGGTGACACATTTTTAAAAACTTTGAGTATATTACTGGTTGAAATTGTAAGGGAATTTTCTCGTCCTTTAGCTTTAACTGTGCGTCTAACTGTTAATATCATAGTTGGTCATCTTATTAGAATGATAATTTATCAAGGTTTAGAGTTGAGTTTAGGTGATCAGTATATTTGATTATCAGTTTTTGCTATTATAATAGAGTGCTTTGTATTTTTTATTCAAAGTTATATTTTTTCACGTTTGATTTATTTATATTTAAATGAGTAAAAAAAAAAAAAAGATGTTAACTTAAGTTTAAAGTGCCAAACTTTTAATTTGGAAATGGTGGACCACATCTTAGTTGATATAGCATAAGAAGTGCATTTGTTTTAAGCGCAAAAGATATAGTTCAACTAACGAGTTTAAAGGCAAGTCTTCTAAATTTGTTATAGGTTAAATCCTGCTCGTTTTTGATTATTTTTATTTCTTTTTTTACGTTATTTTTGACGTCTTTAAGGGCTATCACTAGTAATGTTATTATTTGGTGAAGAATTTTTTTATTAATGACAGTTAATTTTATTTTATTAAATAAAAGTAACAAAAGTTATATTAGAATTTTTAATTATTTTGTTATTCAGGAATCTTTAGGTTTAATATTTCTAGTTTTTACTTCTGGTTTGTTTCAGTTTTTTATTGTTTTATTGAAAGTGGGAGTTGCACCATTACATTTTTGAATTTTTACAGTTACTAATAATGTTTTTGGTTATGCTTTAATGTGATTTTTAACTTTTCAAAAATTACCTTTTTTAATAATTTTATTACAGGTTTTTTGGGCTAGGAGGGTTTATTTATTGTTGTTAGGTTTAGTGTTTTGTTATGTGCAGATTTTTTTATTGAAAAGTTATAAGAATTTGTTAGTAATTTCTTCTACAGAATCATTTAACTGAATTATTATTGGTAGAGTTTTTTCTTTTTTTAATACCTTGTATTTGTTTATATATTATTTTATTTTAATAGTAATATTAATTTCTAAGTTTAATAATTTAAATTATAATTTTATTAGTTGGGAGACAGCTTTAGTATTTTTAAATATCCCATTTAGTGTTTCTTTTTTTGTAAAAATTTTTTCTTTAGCTGAAATTTTTAATTTAGATAGGTTTTTAGTGTTAGTTTTATTGTTTTTGATGTTTTTATCTGCTTTAGCTTTTAGGTTTTGATTAATTAATATTAGTATGAAAAATAATGAGGAATCTATTAGAAATAATAAATTTAGATTTTTTATGGTTATACCACTTATGTTGGTGTCTATTATTTAATTTACTTTTCTAGTAAAATTTATTATATTATCTTGATAAGGTAAAGTTCCAGTAGGGAGAAGTAAGATGCTAAATAGATATTTACTATGTTTGGTTACGGTCCAAAAAGAAATTACATCTTTTGTAATTTAGTTTAGTTAGAATATTTGTTTTTGGTGCAAAAGGGATTTAATTACAAA